>JAUCBJ010001783.1:0-69676 GCA_032718475.1 Nemertoderma westbladi
CCTTGTTTGTTCGCCGATTGGCGAGGGTTACCAGTTGGAGCAGTAACGCCCCCGTTGTTGGTCTGCTGGCCAGCAACAGCAACTGGCTGTCGGTTCCCTCTCCCCGACCCCTCTACGCCAGTTGTTGCTGAGGCTGCCCTCGACCTAGTGTTATAATCTGCAATTCTAGAACGAGCGCAGACCCCTTTGCTCCAGACTTTGATTTCTCTTAACATTATTGCTCACATTTCTGAGGCTTGTATCTCTGCCACGCTTTTTCCCTTTACTCTCTAGTTGCCTGATAACAGGAGCTAATGGGTCCACACTTGTTGACTCCACTGTACTTTCACCCGGCCTACTACAGCCGTATACTTGAAAAAACAATGGTGTAAGGACTTTCAGCCACAAAAAGGTGTTATAGTGTATTGCAGACGTTTTTTATTAAAACGTCTGCAATACACTATAACACCTTTTTGTGGCTGAAAGTCCTTACACCATTGTTTTTTCTATTATTCTCGCCACATTCAATTAATCATGTATTTTAAGCCTCTACTTGAGTTAATACCAGTAGTTACCATGGTTACATCACTAATAACATTACAGGGAGCCGATTGCGTCATGCCTACAGTACCAGTACCGGAGGCAGTACTGCTGGTACCGGTAGCAGGAATTAAACTATCACTATTATGCATGCTGCTGAATGTATGTGTTGTTGCCTCAACGTGCCTAGACAGGTGAGCTGCGCCAGAAGCATAGCTTGTGACATTCTCGGTGTTACCATTATTAGCTATCGGTACTGTCATACTGTGGGCATGGGTACTTGTACAGACCGGTAAAATGACTGATTAGTAGAATTATATAAATTATCATTACTGGTACTACCATTATTACCAAAATGGGGGAAGTCACAATAGCGTACCGATGGACATTTTTTTTTCAAAAGTGGCCAAAACACCGTTGGTTTTCAGAAACACTGAAACACTCAATTGAGGGAAAGGAGCAGGTTACAGAGGCAGGCCTTTCTAACCAAAACAATAAACGGCCGCCTCACCAATTGAAGGAAAGGAGCAGGTTACAGAGGCAGGCTTTTATAACCAAAACAATGATTGATCACTTTACCAATTGATGGAAACCATATGGTCAGACAGTCAGTAGTCACATGGTCAGACACACACAGTCAGTACAGGTACCCCCTAGTAACTCTATAACCCAAAAAATACCGATACTGATTGTAGTAAGAAGTCAGTACCAAAGCAATCATGTAGGCCTATATGGCAGTATGATGCATCGGTACGCAAAAAGTGATAGAACCCCAAAATATAAGTAATATGTATCAGTACCAGAGCCATTGCTCGCACTGACCATAGCATTGTTGGTTGTATCGGGTTCCTTGCGGGCAACATCAACCGGTACGGCGGCAGCAGAGTTTACAGCCTGAGAGAACGTGCTGTCCGAAAAAAACATTGCTGTTGTTCCCCACCAGATGGCTTTGATACGGATTCCGGCGACTAGGGGCGTAACTTCCACCACCATTCATCAACTTCTCCAGCAATACTGTATGTTAGTGTCAGCTGCTATATCCCATCCCGTAAATCGGCGACCATTTACAGTTAGAATGCTTCCTTGGACATTAGAAAGATACCCCTGATTGTGTGCCTCACGCGATAATCTATAGAGAACTTGACGTTGGTCTCGGATTTCTTTAGGGAAGTCCGAGGTCATGCGGAACTCGGTGCTGATGAGTGCCTTACCTGCCTCCCAAATGATGTTAATATCCTTAAGTCGTAGAAATTCCACCTTTAGTGGGTGTGGACGGTCAGAACTGGGTTTACTGAGGTGATAAACGCATTCGATTTCCAATTCTTCATGAGCGGATCACACACCCAGAATCGCTAGAATAAAACTACATACCAAGTTCTCAGGGTTTTCTCCGCGGTATTCCCAGAGACCTTTGAATATGAGGTTTTTTCTCGTATTTAAAACCTCGGCATTAACCGCTCTATGCAGGAGAGACTCATTAGCAGCAGTATTCTGCCTAACTAACTTCAAGACTCAATGTACTGAGAGATGACCAAAAGTCCTTAAACCCATCAGCCATGTTAGCGATTTCCGCATTCATTTTTGGGAGCAGACACAGACACTGCATATTGTTATTCGGCTCCAAGTCGTCCACCCCCATACTTCGCCTGCTGCTGGATACGGGCGATATTTTCTGCGCTCCCCTTGCGTTCTCCATCTCATGGTTTATTTGCACTGCTTCGGCAGTGATATTGACTACGTCTATGTCAGTCGTATCGAAACCCAACTCGCCCAATGGGGGGTCCGCATTGCTATTTCCGCGATTTGTCTCCATTGTCTATAAGGTTGATGTTGATGGCCTACTTCTGATTTCAGGATTTTGATTTCCGGTATGCAGTTCTGCAGTAGTATTAGTATTATTGTAGTTTTATAATGATAGGGGCGATAAAGGACCAGAGGCAATAAGTTCATAAAAACTTAGAACTGGGGAGCGATAAGTTCCCAACAAAAATGCAATTTATAGGGGCGATAAAGTTCCAGGGGCGATAAGGTCCTGCTTCGATTCTAACATCCCCTGTCGCTGAGTGAAAAGATAATCATCATAGAGAAGTGAGTCCCTAGGTTCGATATACACCCACCAAACAGAACACCAAGACAAAAATATAAGCTAATTTCAGGCAAATTTAAGATTTCAGGCAACTATCCTTGCCATTATTCAAATGCGAAATGTTTTCTCTTCTCAATATAAACAAATATCAATCAATCATCGATCAAATATTAAATACCCAAATATCACTATTTAGGTGATTGTTTTAAAAAGGAAATTCTATGTCAACTACGCCTAAATTGTAGTACTCTTGCATCTGATATGGCTAAGCTATACCTAATGGATTCAACTGAATAACCTCTTGTGGCCACTCTTGTGAGGATTCCAAGCACTATCTTATCTTTTGTCCAGCATATCAATTTCCTCGCTCCAAACTATTATTATTTTTGTCCTCAAATTCAATTCCATTGCTGTATCTTCTCTTTTGCATGGTCATAATGTTCTTCCCTCACTCCAATCGATTCTCGCATCTGAACTAGGTATATTCATTCGTGCCTCTAAGCGTTTTAGAACATGGGGTTTTGAACATGGGTTGAAATTGTTAAATTTAAATTAGGTCTACAAGTACATTGTTTTCTACTGAGCTACTCACTTATTGGATGCTCCCTGGTAACAAAGAGAATCGCTTGGCACTGGTTTTGTCACATGACTGTTCTTCAATTTGCGAATTTGTAAAAGTTTGCTACTGCTTTTGTACCGATTTTTTCCTAATTTTGAGGTACTTTTTGATTATGTCTCAATACTGTTTTGATGATAATTTTAATTTATTAATGGTTAATATCATATGGTTATGGTTAATATGATAGTCTTTTTGTTTCCAGTCATTGAACCCCCTGATTGGTTATGTGTAGAATACTTCAGCTCCAAGTGTCTTGGATTCTGAGATGGGCTGAAGACTTCCATATATGAAAGGGCAAGATATGGTTTTTTGCATTAAATCATATCAAGGGGATGTAAATCACCTGGATCCACACATTCTCTCAATGTCAATATATTAAGGGCAGTGGTAGAGCCTGTGCTGCAATATGGCAGTCCTTGATAGGATCTTACAGCAGAAGACAGCAGATTCATTAATGGTACATAAACCAGAATGCTGTGCAAGTTCCAGGACATACAATAGGCCTACAATCCTCAGTTAACAAACAAGGCAGTGTACTTTACAAGCTAGGTAGTGACTGTGAATTTCCAAAATGCACCACCACCCTTCTGGTATTAAGAATGAGACTTACCGGCCATTGTTATCATAGAACTGATCAGCAGTAGCATGCGCTTGCTTGTTCTATGGTGACAGCTGTTACGGCAAGAGGAAACTTCGTTGTCAGCTATTGGTATTACTTAAACAATGGCTCTAAAAGACACTGTGGTCTTGAATAATGCCACATACAAGGCCATCCGACACTATCATATATGAATATACTTTCTATCATAAATGTTACCACTTGTCTGTGGAGGGAAGCCACTTATATATATATAGGCAATTATAAAGTAATAATATACTATAATTTATTTACTCCATGTGAAATACATATAGGTCAGATCAGATAGGTAGGTAGGTCTACAAGATGTCAGGAGAAGTGGCACCTATTATATCATGTAATACAAATAAAATTCCGAATAGCCTTCAAAAGGGATGGAGACTCTACATATTGGTGGGCATGTTGCTGTTAAATCAAATGATTCCAGGATGGTGCCAGAATCTATTGGAGTCCTTCTTCCCAATTGTTGTAGAAGAGCGTGGTTGGTCAAAAACTCTCATCGGTGCATTGCTGGCAACATTTTCCACTAGCAGACTTATAATATACATTACTTGCCCTCATTCAATCAACAATTGGGGAACTCGCATCTCTTTGGGTATATTTGGTACTATTGGGGCAATTTCGCAATTGGCATTTGGTTTTGTAGAATATATTCCTAAAAGCAATGGGTTGTTATATATATTGGCTTGTTTTTCACTGCGGCTAATTGAGGCTGTTGGACTCAACATAAGTTTCATGTACTCATACAGCCTTTTGATAGAATTGTGGCCACAACAAAGAACCTTATTAACCAGTCTAGCAGTTGTTTGTGGAAGTTTTGGATTTATGGTTGCACCTGTATTTGGTTCAACAATTTTTGCTGCATTGGGTTTTGAGTTTCCATTTGTAATATCGGGTTTGATGTTTCTCATTGTCGCCCTATACTGCTGGAAGGAGTCGCCAGCATATATTCATGACAGATGTGAATCAAACAGACCAAGTTATCTTCGATTTTTGAAGAATCCAGCAATTACACTTATATTTATTTTAAACGCTTGTTTCAAAATTCTTTCTTCTTTTATCAATGCCAATTATTCGGCCTACATTGACCACAACTACAATGTGAACCAGTACAGAATTGGTGGTATATATATGATATTTCCGGTGTTTATTACAGCCACTGGTCTAATAATGGCATTAATGATGAATAAATTGAGACCTATCTTACCAACTATATTTGGCGCAATATTACTAACAGTATCAATGCAACTAATAGGCCCAACAGAACTACTGGGTTTACCTCATTATCTTGGTATCTCTATTGCTGGATGTGCTCTTCATGGAATCGGGCTTGGTCTGTACGAAACCCCTGCTATAGAAATACAAACACAATTGGCCGTGAATATTTGTGGATATCATGATAATGTTGACACCAGATCACTTATCCAACAAATGTATCGAATTTCTGTGTCAATTGGGGCTATCATAGGTCTTGTTATAGGCGGATTTCTCAATGATTTTTTTGGAATGGAATTAGCTTGCTCGCTCCTCAGTTTGTTTGGGTTGCCTTTTCTTTTTGCACTGATGGCAGTGTTCGCTTTCAAATGTTGTGTTACTGTTAAGTAATTGAATTCTTCATTGTGTTGGGGTTGTGCGCCATAGGATCCGTTATTTTGTTTAGCTGGTTGTGGTGGTAATATTTTTTTGATTCATTGACTTTATGTTTAGTTATTTAATTTATTTGTAAGGAATTAATTTCGTACTACAAAATCCCCAGTGCGATGCTATTTCTCAGTAGCGGACGGCACCCAGTACGGGCCCCCTGGACTGACAACAAAATTCTGAAGTGCCAAAATGACCTCTACAAGGCGCATAAGGATTCCCGACTCAAACAGACTACAGCGGCCAAGAATGCAGTTAAGGCTGCATCTAGGTCCCTGAACAGGCAGTACTCTGTTAATTTACAGGAACTAATAAACCAACAGGTTGATGCCATCAATGATGCTGACGACAGCAGGCAATCATCCCAGGCATGGAGATCGATCAACTTGCTTGCTGGTCGAAAAAGCCAACCAACCAACCACCAAGGTTAAGGCTGAATCACCAGCCGATCGCCTCAATGGTTGGAAGGCCCACTTTGAAAAGCTCCTCAATAATGACAGGGTATTGCCTGATAACTTTATAGAAGTAAAAGTGTCTGAGTCTGTACTCCCAGATATTACCATTGGTGATATCTCCTTTGCAGAAGTGAAGGCTGCTGCAAAGAGCATTAAGACCAATCGTGCCAGTGGAGTAGAGGGTGTTCCCCCTGAGGTCTTTAAAATACCTGAGTGTTTAAAGCTCATATATCCCATCATAGTAGACATGTACCGTACAACAAGAGTCCCACAAGAAATGAAAACAAAGAAGTTGGTGCCAGTTCCCAAGAAGGGCAACCTAACACTCTATGGTTCTTTTCGGGAAATCTCATTGATCTCGATTGCTGCAAAGCTATTAGCGTCTATGTCAATATGCGAATCTACTCCCATGTCCGAAAATTCTGGTGTTCCAGAACATAGATTCTTAAAATGTTCTTCGAAGTCATCAAGAGATAATTAAGATTGTTGTGAGTTATTTTTGTTACCGTTTGAATTTTTCAGTAGAGTCCAAAATTTCCTTGTCTCATTTACCTCCATACTTAACTGTTCCAAATTTTGTGACTGGTCACGTCTGTAATTTGCCCGTGCTCATCTCAGTGTCTTACAATACATACTACGGGTGTGGGGTACAACGATTTTTGACACCACTGTCCGATCAGAGTTCCACTTATTGAGTGCATTCCTAAATGCCGTTCACTTTGCTAAGCATTCGTCATTAAACCACATGCACTCATTATTGTCGTTAGTACTATCTCTACTCTTACATGTGTTATTTGCCCCCACTTACTTCCGAGGTCGTCTAAGAGACTGTTTGCGCTGGCGTTAAATTCGTCAGAACCAAGTAGATCCACGAACTGACTACTCTTTGTCTGTTTCCATGAGAACCGTGTACTTTATTCATTTGTATGTTTTTGTCATTATTTCCCTGGGTGGTATTACACTCTCTTATTGTAGCTTTCCAGGCTAATGTTGCGCTTACCATGCAGTGTTTGGTAGGTAGCATACTGTCAACATGAACCTTGAAAGCTACAATGTTGCATAATAATTTAGTATCAACTAGCATAAGGTCAATATTTGATTTACCCAAGCCTGTTGCTCCTGTTACTGAGTAGTATGTGCATTGTCCTTGTGTAGCATCTTCACCCACCCGTCCATTCATTATCTTAAGACCAGTCGACCGGCACAATTGCAATAGTCTTCTCCCATATTTGTTAACCACTTTATCACAGTTGTTTCTAATTTTCTGCACACCTCCCCATATATCGTCAGAGTCATAAATATAATCTGGAGGTAGTAGATTGTCAAAGAAACTATTTCCAGTGAAATCGTCGCTGTCGATATAATCTAGCTCCGTCCCCGTCCTGGAGTTCAAGTCACGTACTACAATTATGTCATGTGTTTCGCCATATAGAAGTACACCTTCCTCGATTTTGTCGAATAAACACATGGAGTCTGCAATTTGTGCCCTTAGGCCATCGGCGCCGATATATAGTGCACAAATGACTATATCTTTGCACAGTCCCAACTTTTCACCTATAAGTCAAAGCCAAAGCAGGTCTTCGTACTCTGGCCCATTTAATATTTCAATAGCGCTCCCAAGAACATTTTTATAATATACTGTACTGTCACCCCCCCCCCCCCCCCCCCCCCCCCAGAAAACCGCTTGGCCCCTGCCTTTTTGTATTTTCTTATTACTTATTTATGTTCGTAACACTGAATATCTATATCTAGTTTGGATATTGGCCCTAGTTAGAATTCTTTTCACTTTCCACCCCACTGGAATATTTACCATCTAACCCCCTTGTTTGTTGGCCGATTGGTGGGGGTTACCAGCTGGAGCAGTAACGCCCCCGTTGTTGGTCTGGTGGCCAGCAACAGCAACTGGCTGTCGGTTCCCTCCCCCCGACCCCTCTACGCCAGTTGTTACTGAGGCTGCCCTCGACCTAGTGTCATAATCTGCAATTATATTAAGGGAGAACAAGCGCAGACCCCTTATTGCTCCAGACTTTGATTGTTCTTAACATTATTGCTCACATTTCTGCGGCTTGTATCTCTGCCACGCTTTTTCGCTTTACTCTCTACTGATAACAGGAGCTAATGGGTCCACACTTGTTGACTCCACTGTACTTTCACCCAGCCTACTACCGCCTATACTTGAGTTAATACCAGTAGTTACCATGGTTACATCACTAATAACATTACAGGGAGCTGATTGCGTCATGCCCACAGTACCAGTACCGGAGGCAGTACTGCTGGTACCGGTAGCAGGAATTAAACTATCACTATTATGCATTCTGCTTACTGTGTTGTGCGTGTTGTTGCCTCAACGTGCCTAGCCAGGTGAGCTGCGTCAGAAGCATAGCTTGTGACATTCTCGGTGTTACCATTATTAGCTATCTGTTCTGTGGGCATGGGTACTTGTACAGACTGGTAAAATGACTGATTAGTAGAATTATATAAATTATCATTACCGGTACTACTATTATTACCAAAATGTAAGTAATCTGTATCAGTACCAGAGCCATTGCTCGCACTGACCATAGCACTGTTGGTTGTATCCGGTTCCTTGTGGGCAACATCAAACGGTACAGCGGTAGCAGAGTTTACAGCTGAGAGAACGTGCTGCCTGAAAAAACATTGATGTTGTTCCCCACCAGATGGCTTTGATATGGATTCCGGCGACTAGGGGCGTAACTTTCACCAACATTCATCAACTTCTCCAGCGATATGTTAAGGTCAGCTGCTATATCCCATCCCGTATATCGGCGACCATTTACAGTTAGTATGCTTCCATGGCCATTAGAAAGATACCCCTGATTGCACGCCTCACGTGATAATCTATAGAGAACTTGACATTGGTCTCAGATTTCTTTAGGGAAGTCCAAGGTCATTCGGAACTCGGTGCCAATGAGTGCCTTACCTGCCTCCCAAATGATGTTTCTATCCTAAGTCGTAGAAACTCCACCTTTAGTGGGCGTCTACGGTCAGAACTGGGTTTACCAAGGCAATACGTGCATTCGATTTCCAATTCTTCATGAGCGGATCGCACACCCAGAATCTCTAGAATAAAACTACGTACCAAGTTCTCAGGTTTTCTCCACGCTATTCCTGGAGACCTTTGAATATGAGGTTTTTTCGCGTATTTAAAACCTCGGCATTAACTGCTCTACGCAGGAGAGACTCATTAGCAGCAGTATTCTGCCTAACTTCAAGACTCAATGTACCGAGAGATGACCGAAAGTCAGATACTGCATATTGTTATTCGGCTCCAAGTCATCCACCCCTATACTTCACCTGCTGCTGGACACATTCGATCTTTTCTGCACTCCCCTTGCATTCTCCATCTCATGGTTTATTCGCACTGCTTCGGCAGTGATATTGACTATGTCTATGTCAGTCGTATCGAAACCCAACTAGCAACTAGCCCGATGGGGGCTCTGCGTTGCTATTTCCGCGATTTGTCTCCGTGGTGCTATTTCCGCGATTTGTCTCCATTGTCTATAAGATTGATGTTGATGGCCTACTTCTGATTTCAGGATTTTGATTTCCAGTATGCAGTACTGCAGTAGTATTAGTATTATTGTAGTTTTATAAATGACAGGGGCGATAAAGGACCAGGGGCGATAAGTTCCTAAAAACTCAGAACTGGGGAGCGATAAGTTCCCAACAAAAATGCAATTTATAGGGGCAATAAAGTTCCAGGGGTGATAAGGTCCTGCTTTGATTCTAACATCCCCTGTCGCTGAGTGAAAAGATAATCATCATAGAGAAGTGAGTCCCTAGGTTCGATATAACACCCACCGAACAGAACACCAAGACAAAAATATAAGCTAATTTCAGGCAAATTTAAGATTTCAGGCAACTATCCTTGCCATTATTCAAACGCGAAATGTTTCCTCTTCTCAATGTAAACAAATATCAATCAATCATTGATCAAATATCAAATACCCAAATATCACTATTTAGGTGATTGTTTTAAAAAGGAAATTCTATGTCAACTACGCCTAAATTGTAGTACTCTTGCATCTGATATGGCTAAGCTATACCTAATGGATTCAACTGAATAACCTCTTGTGGCCACTCTTGTGAGGATTCCAAGCACTATCTTATCTTTTGTCCAGCATATCAATTTCCTCGCTCCAAACTATTATTATTTTTGTCCTCAAATTCAATTCCATTGCTGTATCTTCTCTTTTGCATGGTCATAATGTTCTTCCCTCACTCCAATCGATTCTCGCATCTGAACTAGGTATATTCATTCGTGCCTCTAAGCGTTTTAGAACATGGGGTTTTGAACATGGGTTGAAATTGTTAAATTTAAATTAGGTCTACAAGTACATTGTTTTCTACTGAGCTACTCACTTATTGGATGCTCCCTGGTAACAAAGAGAATCGCTTGGCACTGGTTTTGTCACATGACTGTTCTTCAATTTGCGAATTTGTAAAAGTTTGCTACTGCTTTTGTACCGATTTTTTCCTAATTTTGAGGTACTTTTTGATTATGTCTCAATACTATTTTGATGATAATTTTAATTTATTAATGGTTAATATCATATGGTTATGGTTAATATGATAGTCTTTTTGTTTCCAGTCATTGAACCCCCTGATTGGTTATGTGTAGAATACTTCAGCTCCAAGTGTCTTGGATTCTGAGATGGGCTGAAGACTTCCATATATGAAAGGGCAAGATATGGTTTTTTGCATTAAATCATATCAAGGGGATGTAAATCACCTGGATCCACACATTCTCTCAATGTCAATATATTAAGGGCAGTGGTAGAGCCTGTGCTGCAATATGGCAGTCCTTGATAGGATCTTACAGCAGAAGACAGCAGATTCATTAATGGTACATAAACCAGAATGCTGTGCAAGTTCCAGGACATACAATAGGCCTAGAATCCTCAGTTAACAAACAAGGCAGTGTACTTTACAAGCTAGGTAGTGACTGTGAATTTCCAAAATGCACCACCACCCTTCTGGTATTAAGAGTGAGACTTACCGGCCATTGTTATCATAGAACTGATCAGCAGTAGCATGCGCTTGCTTGTTCTATGGTGACAGCTGTTACGGCAAGAGGAAACTTCGTTGTCAGCTATTGGTATTACTTAAACAATGGCTCTAAAAGACACTGTGGTCTTGATAATGCCACATACAAGGCCATCCGACACTATCATATATGAATATACTTTCTATCATAAATGTTACCACTTGTCTGTGAAGGGAAGCCACTTTATAATTCAATTATAAAGTAATAATATACTATAATTTATTTACTCCATGTGAAATACATATAGGTCAGATCAGATAGGTAGGTAGGTCTACAAGATGTCAGGAGAAGTGGCACCTATTATATCATGTAATACAAATAAAATTCCGAATAGCCTTCAAAAGGGATGGAGACTCTACATATTGGTGGGCATGTTGCTGTTAAATCAAATGATTCCAGGATGGTGCCAGAATCTATTGGAGTCCTTCGTCCCAATTGTTGTAGAAGAGCGTGGTTGGTCAAAAACTCTCATTGGTGCATTGCTGGCAACATTTTCCACAAGCAGACTTATAATATACATTACTTGCCCTCATTCAATCAACAATTGGGGAACTCGCATCTCTTTGGGTATATTTGGTACTATTGGGGCAATTTCGCAATTGGCATTTGGTTTTGTAGAATATATTCCTAAAAGCAATGGGTTGTTATATATATTGGCTTGTTTTTCACTGCGGCTAATTGAGGCTGTTGGACTCAACATAAGTTTCATGTACTCTTACAGCCTTTTGATAGAATTGTGGCCACAACAAAGAACCTTATTAACCAGTCTAGCAGTTGTTTGTGGAAGTTTTGGATTTATGGTTGCACCTGTATTTGGTTCAACAATTTTTGCTGCATTGGGTTTTGAGTTTCCATTTGTAATATCGGGTTTGATGTTTCTCATTGTCGCCCTATACTGCTGGAAGGAGTCGCCAGCATATATTCATGACAGATGTGAATCAAACAGACCAAGTTATCTTGGATTTTTGAAGAATCCAGCAATTACACTTATATTTATTTTAAACGCTTGTTTCACAATTCTTTCTTCTTTTATCAATGCCAATTATTCAGCCTACATTCACCACAACTACAATGTGAACCAGTACAGAATTGGTGGTATATATATGATATTTCCGGTGTTTATTACAGCCACTGGTCTAATAATGGCATTAATGATGAATAAATTGAGACCTATCTTACCAACTATATTTGGCGCAATATTACTAACAGTATCAATGCAACTAATAGGCCCAACAGAACTACTGGGTTTACCTCATTATCTTGGTATCTCTATTGCTGGATGTGCTCTTCATGGAATCGGGCTTGGTCTGTACGAAACCCCTGCTATAGAAATACAAACACAATTGGCCGTGAATATTTGTGGATATCATGATAATGTTGACACCAGATCACTTATCCAACAAATGTATCGAATTTCTGTGTCAATTGGGGCTATCATAGGTCTTGTTATAGGCGGATTTCTCAATGATTTTTTTGGAATGGAATTAGCTTGCTCGCTCCTCAGTTTGTTTGGGTTGCCTTTTCTTTTTGCACTGATGGCAGTGTTCGCTTTCAAATGTTGTGTTACTGTTAAGTAATTGAATTCTTCATTATGTTGGGGTTGGGCGCCAGAGGATCCGTTATTTTGTTTAGCTGGTTGTGGTGGTAATATTTTTTTGATTCATTGACTTTATGTTTAGTTATTTAATTTATTTGTAAGGAATTAATTTCGTACTACAAAATCCCCAGTGCGATGCTATTTCTCAGTATGTACCTTTTAGTAGGCCTACAAGGTCCAGCTTGTGACCCCGTACGATTTTTTAGTTGACGAAGTGACCCCACATAGATGTTTAGTACAGATATGGGACATTATACAAGATTTGGGTAGACTTCACCAAACTGTTGGCTGGTTTTTTTTAGAGAGTCTTAATCACAGCAAAGGAGGAAATTGCGAAAAAGATTACTATTTTGGATATGAAGAATTAAATGGCATATATAGTTTTTCAAAAATACCATAGCAACCAGGTGATAACCACCAATATATCAAGTATAAGGAACAATAAGCATTACTTTTAGTTTTTAGTTGCCTTGGCAACGGGTAAGTTTTATGTATTAGCCGTAGTCTCATTAAATCAACCTCCATCCTCACTGTTATCGATTATACGGAGAAATACAATATGTTTTTAGTTTCTAGGTATGAAATGACAAGTTGCTATGGTAACTTGTCAGAAAAGTTGAGAAAGTGTTTCTTGTATTAGCGGTTTTCATTTACAAAGTACCGGTATGTCCAATACGTTAACGCGTCAATCTAAACACGCACGTGGGGACTTCGCGCAGCACGTTAGTCCAAATAAACCTTTTCGTAGAGTCACTAGTCATTCGCCCCATAGCGGCAGACAGAGGAACTTAAAATCTATATGTGAGCAGAATTTATTCATTGAGCAACGCTCGTAAGGTCACTCCTACCAAATTTCAGATGAATCTGATGGTTGGTTCTATAATTACAGCCACTTTTACTTTTCTGTGAATTCGCACCCCTAGTGACAGACTGAGGAACTATAGAAGTCTGTCTTTTCTGTTTAATTTCTAAACCTTTGATTGACTACATGTGTACCAAGTTTGGTTTCAATTCATCCACGATTGACGGACTTATTAGCGTTCAACCATTTTCGACAAGACGACAACAACGAAGACGAGAGACGGGTCCACTAATTACCCCTACGCTAATGCTCGCGTGGACTTACGTGGCTCGCCCCATATTCACTAAACAATCATATGACGTCATTCGAATCCCTTTTAGTTCTCGAGTTATCGTGGAATATCTACCTGCCAATCTGTCTGTCAAAATGTTAGATAGACAGACAGACAACCTCCAGACAGACAGACTACGTTTCCCCAAATATTAAAACTGACATCGTAAATGAAATCAGCGACCCCGAAAACCCCATAAATATAATTTTAGCTCGGTGGTGTGCTTCCTTCCTGTCAGAAACTATTAACCAACCAGACCCCATATAGGCAGTTTTGCGCGGGAAGGTTGGAACTTTGAAGGCAAGTACTTATCTCAGAAAGTGTACATTTTTTCACACGAAAAATAAATACTACTCCTCCGCCATTTCTTAACCGTTTTATGCTAATTTTTATGAACTTTACCTTTATGAAAGGTAATTTCATAAGCTTCAATAAATTATTTCGGACAGCTTTTTTTATTTAATAATATTTCCCCATTTGTTTTAATAAAGAAAGATTCGAAAAGACATGTTTTGACATGTGTGACAATTTTTTTTAGAAAATTACCAATTATCAGAAATAGAAAATGAAAATACAAAAAGTGGTTTAAACAAATGATGACAATGAACATGCTGGTTGCAAAAAATGTGGTATCGGAAAATAAAAATGAAAAATAACGGAGGAGTATAATTTTTAGGGAAATTTTTAAAACTTCATGCAGGCCGCTAGGGAGCGCCAAAAATTCTTTCTTTCAAATTTTTATTTACTTTTGATGATTTTCTATTCGATGGTATATAGTTTTCTATGCAATTTCAGCCACTTTGGAGACATACTGTATACAAGTTAATAAAATCAACTACCCCCCCCCCCCCCCCCCCTAATCAAATAATCCAACCAAAACTCGATTAAACAAGATAACTGGAGTAAAATATATGTTTACTAAACATCTTATATAAATTACTAATGAAATTTTATATAAATAATTTATATATAAAATGATCTGGTCTAGAATAATATGTTGCGAATTCAACAGAATAAACTCATAGATCATTGATTGGATAAATATTTTATTTGTTGTAAGTCACTTTTTTCTGTCAAAGTCGTTAACAAGTTTGAGAAAAAAAAGAACACTTTATATGTCAACAAAAAAGAGTAAGGCACAGAAACTGACGGATTCTTCGCAAATTTCGCTAATGTCGTAAACGTCGGGAATTTTTTTGTTATGTAAAATGGACACTCCTTAAGCAAATGGGCCCCTACTTCGCCCCTGTCGACATCCACCAGCCAATTTTTCCACCAGTCCTTTTTTAGAGTGTTTTAAGTTTTTTTGGTATTGGTCAATGTTCTAGAACATTAGTAGATATGTTTTTTATGATAGGTAGTATTTTTTGAAATTATAAAAAAAATGTGAAAGCAGGATATTTCGGATAGTTATAAAACCCGAAAAAAACGAAAAGCACGAAATTATTAACGAAAATATCGAAATTATAAAACTTTAAATAAAATCTAACTTTCCAGTGAGATCGGTATTATTAGAAGGCACATTTTACTTTTTTTAATTAATAAAATCCGATAATTTCGCCCCATTTTCGACCCTAAAAGTAATTTAATACCAAATACTGGCTCTGCTGATTGGTTGTTAGGGGTGATCCAATGATTGCAAAACACCACAAGATGGCGCTCAAATTAGGACAGTACAGTCAGAGTGTAGGCCTACTGCAGTTATAGCGACTGCTGGACTGCAATTCTGTAGTTACGTTCATCTGTTCACATCCGCCGCGCCGCGTCACTTGCCTGACAGTCACTGTAGGCCTACAGTGCACACCTAAGCCAGGTAGCGCTAAAGGTACCGTATGCCGTAATGTAATGCAAACAACATTTCATATGGGAATTACATCGTTGCAGTACTGGGTTAGGGTACCGGACCGCTTCTTTCAACTTTGCCGCTTCAGGCTGTACCGTACCATATGCTTGTACTGTACAGTAATACACCAGTAGGCCCCTATACTGATCTGTTGATGCTGAGTCATTCATCCAAGCTGCCATTATTGGTCAACACCCAACAACCAACCAGTAGACAGTATTTGGTATTAAATTACTTTTAAGGTCGAAAATGGGGCGAAATTATCGGATTTTATTAATTAAAAAATGTAAAGTGTGACTTATAATTATACTCATCTTATTGGAAAGCGAGATTTTGTAGATTGTTTGATAATTTTGATATTTTCGCTGATAAATTCGTCTTTTTCGTTATTTTCGGGTTTTATAACTATCCGGATATTTCAGGTTAAACTGTTGCAGAATATATTAATGACCAAAATAATTTTTAAAAATTACTAGCTAGCAAAAAATACTAGCTACCATAAAAAATCTACTAAGGTTCTAGAACATTCACTAATATAAAAAAAAACACTCAAAAACAATATTAATTGGGCTAGAGTTCCGTATAGAACTACATTTTTAAAACATATATTATTGTTACTATGGCAACGTTGAAGAGTTCTAGAACGAATCGAGAAAGAAATTTTTTTTATTACTAGCTATTTTAAATTTAAAACATTGCTATTGTGATGATCCGATGTAAGATCGTAAACAAGATGAATTGATATACGCAAAGCAATATTGTTTATATTAATAAAATCGGCAAAAGGTAAAACAGCAGTATTGCTGTAGTCCAGTATGCAGTACAGCAGTAGTCATGGTTAGACTACAGGACTGGCTGACTGGTCTGGTGTAATACAATCTACAGCATAAACATATAAAACAGCAGTACCGGTAAAAGGTACAGTACAGACTACCAGAACATAACATATACAGTATCCTAATAGGCCAGGCATTCGGTCAGTCTCAAGGGATCTCCACACCCCCCTTCTAGCTGAGCATAGGTGACCTATGGCGCAGCTAAACTAAAGATAGTCTGGGGGGCGGATTGTCCGCATGGCTGCGCCGTTGTAGTAAAGGCAGAGGCTCAGGTGCGAATTGTACACGCTGCTCTGGCTGTGGCGCAGTGGTGGTGGTGGGGTCAGTTGAAACCTGGGTTGGCGGTGGTGGGGTGGGTTCCAGAGTTGGGGTGGGGTGGGGAGGTGTAGCTGGGTGTAGAAAGCGGTGGTTACGGCGGTACACACGCCCACTCGCTAGTTTAACCTCATAATCTCTGTGGGGCCCAACCTGTATGATGGTGCCAGTACGATCCCAACGCTTAGTGTTGGGGTCATGCTGTAGAACTGTGGTTCCCAGGTAGAGATGGGGAAGGCCACGGGTGTACTGGTCATGGGTTGCCCATTCAGTTGCCTTAACATCTGAGCGACGGTCAGCCACCTCGGTGATAGTACACCACTGGGGGGCGTAAGTGGTGTGATGTGCCGGTACGAGGGAGCATAAGGGGGCGCCGAATACAATCTGCGCAGGGGACAGTCCTGTGGAGTTCGGAGTGTTCCGCCATTCCAAGAGGCCCTGGTTGAATGCATCTATTAGGAATCCAGACTTCTTAACCAAGCTCTTAATCGCTTTGACTGCCGCCTCGGCGTGGCCATTGGAGGATGGGTTGTAGGGTGAGGAAGGTGAGAGGGAGACACCCCAACATTGGGCAAAGGTACAGAAGTCATGGGCATCAAATTGGGGTCCACCATCAGTGCGGAGTCGTATAGGTACTCCAGTTGCAGAGAATTCACGTGAGAGAGCCATGGTGACTGCAGACGCTGTGGGAGGGGACCTCCACTCCATGACACAGGGCCATCCAGAGAACCGGCAGGTGTAGATGAGGTAGCTAAGTCCACTAACATCAAATAGGTCTGCAGAGGTGTCCTTGAATGGTCTGCTTGGTTGGTCCTCCTGGAGATGTGGTTCGGGGGCTGGCTCAGGCGTGATTCCTGGCAGAGGTCACATGAGTCCACCATGTGATGGATGTCTTCACCAATATTAGGCCAGAAAACTGTGAGGCGCGCATGACGCTTTGTACGTTCAACCCCCTGGTGGGAGGCATGAAGTCGCTGGAGCACACCGGGGTGCATTCCCATGGGGACTACTAGTCTATTATCATAGAGGACAAGGCAGTGTCCCAGGAAAGTTTATCCTGCAGTTTCCTGCAGTCTACCAGGTGTGTGGATGATGATAGGGATGTGGCGATGGCAGAGACAGTGGCATGGGAGTAGACTAAGACCAGTTCATCTGCCAAGTCCTCTGCAGTAGGGTCTGCGACTGGGGTGTGGGCGTGGCATCTGGGATACAATGGGATTTCCCAGCAGCCCATATGGTATGGAAGGAGTAGGCCATGGTGCGCTCCTTAAGGCATTGGAGGCGAGGGTTCTCCACCTCATCCAGTGTGTGGTGATCGAGGATGGAAACGAGGGGCCATTGATTGGTGACTATTTCAAAGTCTGCCAGGCCAGAGAGGAATATATGGCACTTCCGGAGAGCCCAGGTGACTGCGAGCAGCTCCAGCTCAACCATGGCATACCACCCCTCTGTCTCTGAAATAAAGCGGGAACCACACTGAACTAGGTCTCACCTTGGTCCTGCAACAATACGTAACTGAGGCCATTAACACGTGAGGCATCAGTCTGGATGAGGGTGGTAGGGAGGCAGGGTTTAAAGTTTGCCAGAATAGGGATGGATGTCAGGGCAGCTTTTTTTACAGCTGCGAATGCCTTGTCGTGTATTTCCTCCCAGACAAATGAGTTTATTCTGCAGGAGGGGCCGGAGTGATGCAGCTGTCGGAGTAATAGAACGCGTGAATGTACCCAGTTGCTCAACCATGCCGAGGTATGACTGTAGATGGGTAATATTGTTTGGCCGTGGGAAAGAGGCAATTGCCGCGAGTTTAGCAGGGTCTGCCTCGATACTGGTGGCAGAAATGCAGAAACCAGCAAACTCCACGCGCTCCTGTGCAAAGGCAAACTTCCCTGGATGCAGTGTGATCCCTGACTCACAGCAGTGGAGGAGGATATGGCGGATCAGGTCCACATGGGCAGATAGATTGGGTGAGAAAGCAAGGATATCATCGACAATCTTCCGGGTGTGTGGGACAGAGCCAAGAGCAAGGTCGCCCTGTAGGCAGTATACATCGCCTGTGGAGCAGAGTCCCATCGGACCAGGTACATGTTTAAAACGGCCCCAGGGGGTGGCGAATGTGGTCAAGTCTTGGGAGGCCTCCTCCAGTGGGAGCTGCCAGTAACCATCCACTGCATCAAGAGTGGAGAAAAACTGCATCCCACCTGGGATGTCAGAGACAGCATCCCATGGTGTATGAAGGGGGTAAATTGGCCAGCGGACAAACTTATTGAGTTTAGTTAGGTCTACAGTTATCCATACACCTTCATGTTTCTTTTGCACAACGACAAGATGGTGGCACCATTCAGTAGGTTTTGTCACTGGTACAATAACACCATCGGCCAGCATCTTGTCCAGTTCTTCCTTTGCAGCTTCATGGTAGGCAAGGGGAATGATCCGGGCCCCTCGGACTGAGAAGGGGGTGGTGCCATCGACCAAGTCAATAGACATTGGGGGCCCAACCTGGGGTCGGAGTGGGCCCTCCAGGTCAAAGACGTCAGTGAACTCACTGAGGAGTTGTTTGCGTAGGCGCTCTACTGTGACTGGTGGTGTTGGAAGACAAGTCGGGTGAATGTCAGTGCATTTTATCTCCTGTGCAGCCAGGGGGGGGGGGGGGGCTCATTTAGCACCAGGGGTGGGGGCAGTGGCCCCATTGACTGTGCAGGTGTCTGAGAGTGCTGAATGGCCATATCAGTTGCCATGAGTGGCTGAGGGACTGCATCGTGGTACCTAAGTATCCCCAGTTCAGTGCACATTCTCCAGGAGAGAAGGATTCCATCATACTCCCGGCTGATAATGAAGGATGTGGAGAGAGATAGCGGTTCTGGAAGGAAATAGTGAGAGGCAGGGAACCACCAATATGTAGTGAGAGACCATCGGCTGCTTCTACCTGCTGAGCCAACTCATGTAGTCTGCCTGGCTGTTCCCCAAACCGACCGACTAATGTTAAACCCATAATATTCACATCGGAACCAGTGTCTGGGAGAACCGGTAGTGTACAGCGCTCCAGAAATTGTGACAGAAACTAATGGGGCCGGTACTGGTCGTTCGGGGCATGTGCCATGTGATGTGGAGTCAGTGATCTGATGGGTTCGAAGAAGGCCGACTTTCCCACGAGTAGCAGCAGGAGCAGAGCTGCAACACATCTGCTGCACGTGACCACGGCACTGACAGTTTTGACAGGTAACCTCATAAGCGGGACAGCCGGACTGGGTTGTGTGAGGGGTGCCCCCAAAATTTCCACATTGCTGATCCACAGAGCGGTGACTGCCCTGGTGGCGGCCATTGTCACTGGGCAGTTCCCCGGAAGTTGCATGGTACACGGAGCTAGCTGGGCCACCAATGCGAACGTTTGCGTGTTCCCTCGAAGCTGCCTCCTTGGCCCGAGATATGTTGATAACTTCCGGGAGATCTGGGAACGGAGTACGAGCAGGAGTAGTTTCTGCTTCGTCTCTGCACAGAGCCAGCCAGCAACAAAGTTAACAGCAATTTGGTGGCTGCGGCAGTGGGTGCAAAGTTCTGCCCCCAAATCCTCCAAGGCGATCCGGTATTCATCGACAGTTTTCCCTGGCCGTTGGGATTGGTTAATGAAGTTGACATAGTCGAGGGCAAGGTTGGATTGACCCCGAAGATAAACCTGAAGGGCATCGAGGACAGTACCTGGGGCGAGTGTGGGGTCGCTGAGGTCCAGGGCACAGTTTACTTCGACCGACCGAGCGAGGCGGGTTGTAAAAGTTCCTTTAAGAGCTGGCGTTTGCTCGTCCACAGGGTAGGAAGTCAGTCTGTACTGGCGGACAAAGAATTCCCACTGACGCTGCCAGGTGCGGAACTGTGGGAGTCGGATATTGGTGTCCAGTCGCTGAAGTGCGCGTGTATTGATGACGCGTGGGGGATGCCAGGGGTTGGGGGCGTGATCATCGGCTGTAGGCATGGTAGGTGGTGCCAGAGGAATAGCTGCGTGGGGAAGCAACGCCTCTATTAGGGCCGCAAGGTGCTCATCTGCACGGCGTGCATCCTCTCGGCGTTGTTCTTCGACAACTCGGCAGTATTCCTCTGTCTCGCGCCGATGTTGATCATTGGCAATCCGTTGGTGATCGGTGAGCGCACGGAACAGTTCGTCGTATGACAGTTTGCGTGTGTGGTGCGTCTTGGGCGACACAGTAGCAGACACGTCGGACTCCGACAGCATGCCATCCCAGTCATCCGTGGCTGGAAGTGTGGAGTCACGGGAGTGACCCATGAGAGTCACGTAAGTTTATAATAATTGCAACGCCATGTGATGATCCGATGTAGTATCGTAAACAAGATGAATTGATATAAGCAAAGCAATATTGTTTATTCGAAATTCGCGAAGAATGACAAAAAAAGTTATGAAAAAAACTAATGACGAAAAAGTAATGACTAATGACAAATAAAGTAATGTTACCATGACATTAATAACAATATTGCATTTAAATAGATAATTTCAAATACTATCTAGTTTTTGCTCAATTTTTTTTAAATAAATGTTATAGAACGGTTAGCTATTAATTTTGAAAATTATTTTTGTTCTAGAACACATTTTTTATTTTTTATACTAGCTAGATTTTTCTACCTTTTTTTTATAAAAGTTATAGGTTTAAGGCTAAACAGACGTCGGGAATCGAAAGAATGGTGTGAATTATAATATTTATAAAAAAGGGACGAAAATTTTTTTTTTTAATAAATCGCTACTCCATTATAATTTATCTTTTTGCGCCAAAACTACCTGTAAAATGTAGCAAATTAACTCTGCTATCTATTTTCTTAACATTTATGATGATAATTACAGAATTTTCAGGGTCGAAAAAATATTGCATTGCATAACTTTGGCCCTTTTTTTCATTTTTTTTTGGGGCCAAAAATGACCCCCTCTCAAAAGATAGAGAAAAAAATTACGGCAAAGAATATACCAATTTTATTGAATTTGGACCATCGGAACCGAATTTAGAGCGATTTTAGTGAAAAAATAAAAAAATGTTTTTGCAAAAAAATAAGAATGGTCAATTCACAAAATTTTATAATTAGCACAATACGGTACAATGAAAGGTCATGAAATATTTAGAATACTGTAAAAGTTATTACATTGTTAGGCCTACCTACTGCAGTAATATTCAAACCTTAAATATCAGAGTATTAATAGTAATAATAGTATTATATTATGATAATTATTATGTTAATATAATAAATTTAATGTAAAAAAAATTATATAAGTTCTAGTTAAAGCAAAAGTAAAATAAAAGTAAAAATGTGATAAAAATTAATTAATTAATTATAATAAAATGCCATTGAGATAGAATCATAATGTCATCACAGAAGATAGCCCAGCCCCCCTTTACCCTACTGTTCGTGCTTTCAGACCTTTAGCAGTTTAACCTGCCAAATTTGGATGTCTTCTAGATAATAAATCGACTTTAGCCTATGACGAGTATTTGATACACTACATTAGCCGAAGCCAGTCTATGCGCGACCATTCACCCGCTGGATATACCCGGGAGACTGGATTCGGAAGCCTAACCTTATTGCGGTGTAGGCCTACTGTATTATTCGACTGATCGTAATATATAATCTCTGACAAATATTATTCACTTTCGGGAAATATTAACAGTTCCTTTAGGACGTGGCGCTCTAAATATGTAAACAGAGTTATGACTTAAACTAGACACAACGGGATGGCTATGGATTCACGTATATAGCGCATTCTTTAGGAGATGCTTTGTTATCAGTCACAATCATACACACTACTGCACAATGCTGCACACCGATCTGCCGACCTTCACTAATTTTAGTCACATATAAAGAGAACAACAACCGATACATGTAGTGCCTATGAAATAGCATTAGATTCACTTCAAAACCACTTTAATGTAAGTCGCAATCGTTATATGTAACCGGTCTCTCTTACCTTCAGTATATCAAGAAGATTGAGGGTTTTGTAATTATTTATCGATATTCCAAATATAATAATATTCCATCAACTGATATAATGAATAACCGACAGTAAATAGCACTAAAAATGTTAAGGTATAAATTGTTATGATATGTTATGGTATGATTAGTAAGTAAGATAACAGATATACGTTCTATAATTAAGCCTACTAATGTTGGGCTAAAGCCTGAAAACACAGAGATTCCAAAGCCGGTCTTCTAGGCTCGGAAAAAACCAACACAACTGATCCCTCTGGGCTGTTGTAGGTATCTTTCAACACAAAGAGAAACAGCTCTCATTGGCCGAGTTCCAGATTCTGTAGGTTCCACGAATGTCTAAATGCCGAACTATTCGGGTTTTTGCAGCCCATATTCAACACAAGGCGAAATCGCTCTGATTGGTGGATCATTGTTCTGATTGGTTGATCGAACAGAACAAAGAGCCTATAGGCGTACAGCAAATCGGTTGGTAGATTGCGTCATTTGAGTTAGGTAGTTTAGAGTATTTGAGCGCATTGTGGGAAAACTGGCTTTTTATGTCCGCTAAAGCACACATGCAGACACAGCGGATAAATCTCTAGTTATGTCCTCTAAAAACACCTTACACAGTACATTGCGGAGAAAAGGGCCAGTTATATCCCGCAAAAGCTTTTACACCGCTCCCAGAAAATGGGATTTAATTCTATAAAATATAAAAAATCACAGTTTCTAAAATATAAAAATACTCTAAACAGCTAGTCTTTCTTGCGCGGACGGCGTTTACGCAGTTTTTTGAGGCTAGCAAGAGTCCTTTTCTCTTTGGGGGGAGCCGCTTTACTAGGAGGGCTGTAACTCCTGGGTGAAGGGTGCAATACAATTGCATCAGAAGGTTTAGGGTTACGGTCGATGTCTCGTCCATTTCGATATGCTTCTCCTCGAGCTGATTTTCCTCCGCTTATCGTTGGATGCGTTCGTCCAAAACTCTTGCAGAGAATAGGGTCGTCCAAGTTCGATATCTTCTTAGAGATTCTGAATTTCCTGATCGAACTGAGATAAAATTAATTTGTTTACCGCTTGGACTTGCTGCTGCAATTTACGTTTCTCTAAACAATTGTAGGTTCATTTTCCGATCTTTTGACAAATAGTGTCCAACGCGTTTCGTACAACTCTTTCCTCCGCCTCGGTGACAGGTTGTATCGGGTTAAACAGGGACGATGATACGGTTGAATGGCAATATTAGCTGTCCGCGTCCCAATCCGACTAAGTAAGATGGATGAATATTTAGGGAGTCCACAACCGGAGTGCTACCGACTAACTGTTCGGGTAACACTAGATCTTTGAACAGTGAGTACAGTTCGGGAGGATCCGTGATACTATTAGGATCAAGAGTCTGAGGTCTAACTAGGGAATGAGGAGGTCTGACCGAGTATTCCGGAACTCTGATCATAGGTTTATTTAAGGATCGTTTGAATCGAGCGAGCGTAGGTGATACATCGAACAAGTTTCGCTCGAAACTCCCATAAATATAGCGAGTAAAACCGTGTTTAAAGCAACGTCTCCGCTGATGTTTATGTCTTTCCGTTTGTTGGTTGGGTCTTGGGCATTCATCGCAATAATACCAAAGACGCACGTCTTGTAGGGGAAACGCGGGTGATATTTATTCGGTGTTACAACGTTTCTCTCAAGAATTCCAAATATACGTTAGAGTTACTACGTTTATCCGGTTCTTTAACGTCTTCTCTTTCGAGTCGATTTCGAATAGAATTTTCACATTCGATTTTCAGTTTATCGTTCCGACTCCGCTGGGTAGGATACTCAAAACAGTACCATTTCCCTTTCGGTGTTGACATCGTCCGTATCGTGTAAATCGATAGAATGACTAGTAGTTAAGAAGTCCATATACATACCATTACAATGCGTATAGCGAGCGGTGAATTTTCTATAGTCCAATTCACGCGTAAGTTGCTCCTGGGACATTGGCGGTTCGATATAACGACCATCGTCCTCCGTAGTAGTTGGACCAGCGTCGCCGCGTATCAAGCTATCAACAAACGCTTGTAAAGGTAGAGTATATCGCTCCCTGATACCAAGATCATCTTCTATCAACTCAGTCATATCTGCTATATGAGTTTATCAATATTATAATGAGTTTATATTTAGGCTAGCGGGCGTCGCTGCCTACCCCTCTCGGCCCCCGGACAGCGCAAGATCCTCAGCGCTGGTGTACTTTCGCCGATGTGCCTATCGCCAACGTCGTAGCTGCACAACGACCACAACAACCAGCGCGAGTCACTCTACCGTCCGTCCCAAAGGCTTAGATTTACTTCAGGTTCTTACTGGAGAGTTAGGGCTACTTTCACAATTGCGACTCGCTACTGTAAACACACTTTAGTAGTAACATTCACCTATAAACGCACAAATTCCACGCAATTGTCACAAATTGTACACATTCGGGCCATTTGTACGTTAGTCAGTGCCTTCCAGAATGCCACGTTATTATTGGGTATCCTGGGATACTAGCAGTGTGCTATTTATTCCTTATGCTATTCAATGGGCAAGCTTTATTGTTCTTTTAACTCACTTCTAATTCTAGCGTGGTTGTTGCCATGGTGACATTATGGAAAGCTAGCGGTAGAATTAGGGTAATTCTCATGCATACAGATCTGGGATGCTATTTAATAGTAATTCTTTAATTGTCAATATTTCTCTTTATACATGATTTTATGAATTTTATCGGCTATTGACTATATATTGGAGATTCTCGCACACTAATATACTTAATAGGGTGAATCTCCGCTCCCATGATCTATTAATTTATGGAATTTTGGGAATGTTATAAATTGTATAAAAATGACAATTTATCAAATTCATTAAAATATGAATTTAAATTTATTCCCGTAAATTTTATTATTTAATATTAAATAGACACAATTTTATTCTTGAACATGTCTGGGGACTAGGATCCTTGATTCTAGGAAATTGGTCTTTTTAAGAATATCGGTAAGTGCTACGATATCTTAATAGACTATAATTTTAAAGGATCTAAAATTTGACAGATTTTGTAAATATTAATAATTAATATTTAGGATGGGCACCAGTTTATTCCAGAACTTGTCTGGGGACGTTAACCACTGATTCTAGAATTTTGTCTTTCAAGTATATCGGTGGGTGCCGCGATATCTTAATCGACTAGAATTGCAGATGGTCAAAGGGTTTAACAGATTTATTTGCGTTGTACGCTACTGTTAAAGGGACATCATGCTACTATATGTATTATTTAATATACTGTATGAGAGCAATATCGCACGAAGCAATGTCAGTGAGAAGAGGCAAGTCGTTTCCAAGGTCTACCCAGAGCTTGGTTTAGCCGAGACACGAGGATCTGAACTTTGCATTCCTAATACTCTACTTACCAATAATACTTGAATATAGTAGGAGCTTTATTGTACTTTAATAAGTACGGATATTTCATCTTACTGTAGTTACATATTTGTAATGTAATACGGACAGTAAGGAAAGAGAAAATAATTATTTCTCGCCGTCGCACTAAATATATAATATATAAGTAATTAAATAATAAACGCGAATATATATTGCACTAATCTACTAAATAATCACTAAAATAACATTCTACTAAATAAAATTAAAGAAAACGATTATAATAAAATTACATAATAATACATACATAAATATAAAATAATAAAAACAAATATAAAATAATATAGTCACACACCCACTCCAGACGATGTTACGTTGGGGAGTCCCTAGATGTTTGTTGGATTAGGGAGGTGGTCGTGGGAAGAGTATCTTGCCTTCCATAGTTTCCAGACAGTTCTCGGTCTCTTTCCAGTAAACATAAACGACCAACTGGGCGATTGAGCTGCTGTGTCTCGAAGACAATTCCAGGTTTCCTCTTCGTCCTGGAATAGTGACGATAGAAACATCGCTTCAAATACACGACGGCCTTACAAAGCCGATTCCAGGATCTATAGTGGTCCATCGCTCCCGGCAGGAGAGGTGAGAGTCCCGGCGAGACGTCTGGTGTTCCAGATCTCCAGTCTCTCTCTCTGATCTCCACAACAGATCGGTTCGCGGTGGGGGAGTTTAGATCCACAGCATCGTCCCTCGCAATGTGTAATACAGACAGATCTATCACGGGTTTAAATAACCTTGATTTACTCGTCCGGGTTTTAGGTTTGACTTTCTCCGCTCCCTTGGCTTGTCTAATCTCAGCCGTGGCAAGATGGGGAGGCCAGTCATCTTCTTTACTTAGGAAGTCGGGTCCACCTAACCAGTCTGGAGTATCTGTCAGTTCTTGAGGAGTTGCTCCTCTGGAAGCGATGTTGGTTAGATTAATCGTCTCAGGGCAATATCTCCATTGATCTACATTAGAGTTAATATCGTCATTATCTGAGGAGTATGGTGTTCCCTCAGTTGGGTCGTCAACTTCACTGCTCTCCACTTCCCATTCACTTAATTGATATACTTGTTCTTTTGGTAATCTTTCCATAAGAGTTCTACGGGAAGGGCCAGTAAAGTACCAACCTACTCTAGTTCTTCCCGCATAGACTTGTAATGGTTGCGGTTGAGCAGACCGTTTTTCCAATGTCTCAAGCGCTTCATGCGCATGTTGGCCGATGAGTATTTGCACTCCAGGGTAGTCTGTGTTGAATCTAGGTATATTAAGCTGCTGGGTGGAATCGTCCTCATCCCAGTTATAAGGTTCTACTTGGCTGGTAGCGAAGTTCTTTATCGCCACCATTTTTACTGACCTTATGCTGTGTTCTCCTAGTTCATCCTGGGGGGTGGACAATGCACCTACATAATAATCCGTTATTACTGTAGATTTCCAAACCTGCATAATTCCTGACATGTTTAACTTAGTTCGGAACTTGGGTTGTCCAGCAAAGATGTCTTTGGCTAGTTCTTTGTCGATGAATGTTCCTGTGCTACCGGAGTCAAGGAGGGCATTCACTATATAACTCCTTTTAGGTCCGTGGACCCTTAACTGCACTACTGGAAATTCTCGGATTCCTACATTGGAAGTTGGTGCTTTCCAAGATGGTTGTCGATCAGAAGTAGTTAGGGTGAGGTCGCTGTCTGTGTCTTTTTCATACGTAAGTTCTCGATACACTGCGGTATTTATCATGTAACAGGATTCATCTTCGTCGGAGAATTCATCCGTATAGAATCCTTCCATCTCAGAACTTTGGTCAGTGTCGTTCACATCACTGAATTGGACATGTAGTTCGGAATCACTTACCTGACTCGGGCTGTTTCGTTCGAATTCAGTGTGCAACAAGAGATTATGTTTTGCACTGCACTTCGCACACCTTGCGTCGGAGTAACAGGTTCGCCGTTGGTGTCCTTGTCTGAGGCAATTATAACACAACCGCTTATCCCACATGACTTCCCGTCTATCCTTTAATGATTTCCTTAGGAATTCATCACACACATTCAAACGGTGGGTCCCGTCACATAGCGCACATTTCGGTTTGATGTTACTTACCTTATTTTGAGTAACATTGTGCACACTCGTTCTTTCTTCGGTCTTTCTTAACTGAATTCTCTTAGGAGACGTAGGAGGAGTTTTTCTTACCGGTTCTCTCCTGTCATTGGTTCGAGACTTGAATTTACTTACCTGTTCTTTAGGCGTTTTATTGACATAATAAGATCTTTCAGTGTCTTTCCCGCTGTCCTCTCCTTGAGAAGTCTGGCTTTCGCCGTCGTCGGTATAACACACTGGTGTTACTTTTCTCCAAGAAACGGGTTTCTCACTTACCTTGTTTTCCGGTGTCTTCTCTCTGGACTGCCTTAGGAGCTGTAATTTCACTTCTCCATCTAAGAATGACATGAGATCAGCCATGGTAGGGTCTCGTCGTTGTTGTTCCATCATATATAACACTTTCTTGTCCCAGCGTGTACCTACTCCACCCTTGGGCAAAGTAGATGCTAAGGCTCCTACAACCATAGAATTCTGGTATTCATGAGACTTACCTAACCAATCTAGTTGTTTACAGATCTCCTGAATCTCGTCGGAAAACTCTATAATCCCGCTGCTAAGAAACTTTCGGGGCGCCATTAATTTCGCATACAAATACCTAGCTATGTTATTCCTATTACCATACCTGATGTTTAGGGTATCCCAAACTTGTCTTAATCCATCTGGATGTCCAATAAACTTTAACGCCATTAACTTGGGAGATCCTTCCAAGCACTCGATGAGGAATCTAAGTTTCTCTCCGTTAGATAGCACAGAGTTCTGTATGTTATCTTTATAATATTCATTAAAAGGTAACCATTTCATCTCATCTCCATTGAACTTGACGATTTTACCGCTTGACGGGCTTCGGTTCTAGCCATTTGACGTGTAAAACTTTCTTGGGCCATCGTGTTATTTAATATCGAGTTATCGGTATATAAATTTCTCGGATTATGATCAGGTCTATAGGGAATATCATTGTCAACAGGTTTATAATTACCCTTAATAGGGTTCACTATAGGAGTTTCTACTTCACTAGCAGTATAGACTAATTTATCGCATTCTAACGCGATACTTTGCTGCACTTCTTGCAACTCTAACCTACTTTCCCTTACTGTGCCCTTGAACTGCTTAACAGTCTCCTGCATCTGCCCGAGCAGGAGATCCATCCCCCGCCGTCTCTCATCCACCCACTCGACCGCCGAAGCGGGAGCCGCCAACGTTGTAGCGGGCGGACGAGGGACAACGGGCGACAAATCATTAATATTTCGCTCGGAGTCCAGGACATGAACATTTTCAGGGATGGTTCTGTGGGGCACAGGTAGCTTAGTGCTGTGCAGAGGGAATTTAGAGGTAAGTTCTGGGAGTACAGGTGTCTCTATCACCAAAGGGGTGGCGTCGAGCACAGGCCTAATTAATTCAGGCTCATCTACTATAGTAGGGAGTCTTTCTATTTTAATTATTTGGTCTGTGGGTTCTGTACTACCTAAGTCTGTGCTAGCTAGTTGTTTCCTAACAGCTGGGGGCAAATCAGGCAATTTCTGACGGTGGGACATTCTTCTACGTCTGCTGAGACGAGATCTATTTCCTCCACCTTCAGTATCGGTGGCATCGCCTTCCTCAGATGATGTATATCCCTGTCTTTTGGGAGTAGATTGACTCATCATCTGCATTTGACTAGCTGTTAACTGTTTATTTATGCAGTCTTGATTCTCTTGAATATTTTCCAACTCTAGTTTGGTGGTCTCTTCAGATGCTCTTCGTTCTGCTTCTGCCACTGCTCGCTTTCTTTCGGCTTCTGCCGCTTTTCTTTCTGATTCAGCCGCTGCCGCTTTTGCCTCTGCCGCTGCCACTTTTGCCTCTGCTGCTGCCGCTTTTACCTCTGCCGCTGCCTCTGCCGCTTTTCTATCCACTTCTGCCGCTTTTCTTTCTGCTTCTGCCTCTGCTGCTGCCGCTGCTGCTATCTTTCTGTCTTCTATACGTTTTTTCTTTACTTGTTCTTCTTGGACTCTAGTGATGCGGAGGCGTTCCTCAAATTTAGCTTGGTTCGCAGCTCTTTTATCCGCATCGATTGCGTCCAACACAAGCTTGGCTCCTTCACTATTAGGGCTAAGTCCCTCCAGCCTTCTCCTCAACTCTTCATCTCCTACAAAGCGTTGATAGTCTGACAGATAGATGTCAATAGCATCCCTCTTATGCGGTTTCTCTGCTGTCGCTTCACTTTCCACTTGGGAAAAGGTAGCGTCTGTTGATTCTCCAAGGGTTGAGCACTCATCCAACTGAGATTTCCACGGGGCAGTTCTTTGAACTTGGAGACTCACCCGCTGTAACCAAGTCTTTATGGCAACTTGCAACGACGTGTCTTGTCTTCTTTTCGAAGCTTCCTCAAAGGCAGATAAGATTAGTCTGATTCTTAGAATTCTTTCTCTAACTTGATAAAGCAGCTCTCCCTGCTCTTGAGGTCCTTGGGGTTGTCGAAACAGTTGTTCCTCTAATCGCTCCATAGAGCTGAAGAATCCCTGTACGTATCCTGCTGCTGACCTCTTCCACACAGCTGGATCGATGGTTTCTTTTGTTACTCCCATCCTGTGTATGTCTTCCCAGGCAGCTTCCGATAAGTCAAATGGGAGTCCGGGTCCGGGGAAGTTCCATTGCGATTCGACAATAGACTTCAGTTCTTCCCTTGTATATCCCGCATAACTATCCTTGGTCGATCGCTTACTTCTCGCCCAATCAATCTGGTGTTCCTCCACCGCAATCAATACCCTAGTGAGTACGGCTGCAGGAAGGATTAGAAGGGGATCCGAATAAACCGCATCTGCCATCTTTGCTCCGCACTCGGGTGTCAGCTCTACAGTATCCGCACTACTGGAGCTGTCGGGCCGCTGAGAAATAAGTTCTCGGCTCGCGGGTTGTTGCTGTTCCGCTGCTTCTTGGTCCCGCTTGACCTGAGCTCGAGTGCCTATGATAGACCTACGGTGTTGGACCAGCCTAGGATCTGATACTACTACTGGAGGGATGATCTTTCTTACAGTAGGAGGTGAATTGAACTTCGGTCTCACACGTTCCACACTCCTGTCCGGGTCACAGATGGTTGTATCTAGGAGACTGTCTGACAGGTTTTGCTTTGTGTCAGACATGTTTGTTTGTACAGTTGAATGCCTATTGCCTACTGCTATATTACAGTTTAAGCAAGTCTAGTAATTCAGTATCACTGTTAGCCTAGTAATTAATTACCGATACTGCTACTCAGTGTAGCGTGATATATATGTAATATATTAGTATAGTATATATATATAAGTATTATTACAGACTAGATTTGTCACAGAATACCGGTATGTAATTTCAGCACAAATATATATAAATATATAATAGGCCTATCGTGAATACCGGTATACAGCTTACACTTATAGTATATATAAGTATAATTATGGACTAGAATTAATTACAGAATACTGGTATAATTTCAGCCTAAATTTATAGAAATAAATATAATAAGCCTATTGTAAATACCGGTATATCAATTATTTTAGAATAATTGAATTTCTGAATTTTAGGGGTTACTTGGTTACTTTAACTTACTTTATTACCGTTATTTGAGCAGTAGTCCAACTGATATTGAGACCTAATTGTTGTATGGCAGGCCTACTATTTATAAATAGTTTGAGTTGATTTATAATATATATACCCGTTTTAATGGGTTTTTGTCAATATTTGAAATAAATGTTATTATTTCTGGGGGGGAGTCACTACACAGAAGCTGTGCGCTCTCAGTGAAGTGCTACTTGTTGGACACTAAAACAAATAATTCTAATTTACCTAAGTTACTTAATACTACAAATTACGTACAATTCGGGGTGAGATTACAATCTCTAAATAAACACAAAAATTACACGTACGAATTTTTAGGGTAATTTTACAAGAAGTCTACAAACCAGCCTAACAAAGGGTTAGATTATCTGGTTATTACAACGAACAGGATACTACAGTATTTGAAAATAATAAAGCAGTAGTAAATATACTGCGTTGTCCAGATAGGAAAAATACCACCGTCTGACGACTTATAGGCGTATCGCTATAAGTACTACGTTATGTATCACGGAGTGTTCCTACCTAGAAGTTAATTACCGCGGTCTACCAGAACCAACGTGCCTATTAACCACTTTACAACACAAATATACTGCCTACACACTAATTACCTTCGGAAAGCACTGTACACTAAACCCTAAATTAGGTACAAGTACTCATACAACCAATAATCAGTAGTTAAAATACTTGAACAGCTAAAAGAACCACGGTATCTGCTGGAGTGATCGGGGCACAAAATCACCAGTCTTTACCTACGCCAAGCAGCCCTGATGTAGTACCGGGGTTAGTTTAACTATAACGGTATATATAACAAGCACAATTACTGTAGGAATAAACTTGGGGATATGAATGTTGCGAATAATCGCATAAACTCTGAATAATAAATATTACGCTACGCGTACAGACTACTCAAACAAAATGCAGACCAAATACTGACAGACTACTATCAAGCCTAAACAAACTACGGTATATGCAGACTCCGAAATGGTTAGTTAGTATGCGTTCTAACCGAGTAGTACGACTTATTCTTTTGAGGGGGTTTACCTCACAGCACTGGAAGCCCCTACGTTCCCAACTGGCACTTTATCGGACATACACTCTACACACACCGCAATCTCTTCAGACCTAACAACAGCTAGGCAACAATCCAGCCTACAAATTATCTAAATAAGAAATATTACGCTACCCGTACAGACTACACAAACAAAATACAGACCAAACGCTGGCAGACTACTATCAAGCCTAAACAAACTACAGTATATGCAGACTCCGAAATGGTTAGTTAGTATGCGTTCTAACCGAGTAGTACGACTTATTCTTTCGTGGGGGTTTACCTCACAGCACTGGAAGCCCCTACTTTCCTAACTAGTACTTTTTCGGACATACGCTCTACACACACTACAGTCCCTTCAGACTTAACAACAGTCAGACAACAGTCCAGCCTACAAATAATTTGTACAATCTGGGCAGGCTTACACGTCTTCTGCTCAATATTAACCTACAAATAAATAAAACCTGACAGAAACAAGTAAAATCTCAATAAAAAACCAGGGCGGCCGTCCCTGATTAATTATTAAGGCCTACCGGTATATAATTATCAAAATCGAATAATACTGCTGTACCTGTACTGCTATAAGTACCGGTCCGGGTAGTTAGGTAGTCAGGCCTACTAGGTACCGGTTAACCGGTACTTCAGCTTTATTGCCAACCGCAATAAAGAAGCTATATCTGTTATTGTTCACGCTTTCAGACCTTTAGCAGTTTAACCTGCCAAATTTGGATGTCTTCTAGATAATAAATCGACTTTAGCCTATGACGAGTATTTGATACACTACATTAGCCGAAGCCAGTCTATGCGCGACCATTCACCCGCTGGATATACCCGGGAGACTGGATTCGGAAGCCTAACCTTATTGCCGTGTAGGCCTACTGTATTATTCGACTGATCGTAATATATAATCTCTGACAAATATTATTCACTTTCGGGAAATATTAACAGTTCCTTTAGGACGTGGCGCTCTAAATATGTAAACAGAGTTATGACTTAAACTAGACACAACGGGATGGCTATGGATTCACGTATATAGCGCATTCTTTAGGAGATGCTTTGTTATCAGTCACAATCATACACACTACTGCACAATGCTGCACACCGATCTGCCGACCTTCACTAATTTTAGTCACATATAAAGAGAACAACAACCGATACATGTAGTGCCTATGAAATAGCATTAGATTCACTTCAAAACCACTTTAATGTAAGTCGCAATCGTTATATGTAACCGGTCTCTCTTACCTTCAGTATATCAAGAAGATTGAGGGTTTTGTAATTATTCATCGATATTCCAAATATAATAATATTCCATCAACTGATATAATGAATAACCGACAGTAAATAGCAGTAAAAATGTTAAGGTATAAATTGTTATGACATGTTATGGTATGATTAGTAAGTAAGATAACAGATATACGTTCTATAATTAAGCCTACTAATGTTGGGCTAAAGCCTGAAAACACAGAGATTCCAAAGCCGGTCTTCTAGGCTCGGAAAAAACCAACACAACTGATCCCTCTGGGCTGTTGTAGGTATCTTTCAACACAAAGAGAAACAGCTCTCATTGGCCGATTTCCAGATTCTGTAGGTTCCACGAATGTCTAAATGCCGAACTATTCGGGTTTTTGCAGCCCATATTCAACACAAGGCGAAATCGCTCTGATTGGTGGATCATTGTTCTGATTGGTTGATCGAACAGAACAAAGAGCCTATAGGCGTACAGCAAATCGGTTGGTAGATTGCGTCATTTGAGTTAGGTAGTTTAGAGTATTTGAGCGCATTGTGGGAAAACTGGCTTTTTATGTCCGCTAAAGCACACATGCAGACACAGCGGATAAATCGCTAGTTATGTCCTCTAAAAACACCTTACACAGTACATTGCGGAGAAAAGGGCCAGTTATATCCCGCAAAAGCTTTTACACCTACTGTATCAACCCATAATGTCAAAAAGGCTGGCTTCAGAAGAATCCAAAGTGCCCAGTGTGGAGGCGGCGTTCCCGATAAAAATGGCGATGAGGATAGGCTGGAGGAGGAAGCGGTGAAACATGGGCTCCATGGTTACGGCGTGGAGCCTCCGGCCAACCTCCTTCAGGAAGCAGGCGGTTTCTGGGCCTGGTTGTCCGAGCGTCTCGAACGCAACAGGGTGAAAGATGTGGCCCCGCCTAACCAACTCTGCGTACTTGGAGGTTTTGGCGGCCTCGGCTTCCTTCACCACTCGGTCTCCCCCGGACTGACTGGTAGCGAGGTCCGAGGTGGCTGGGCACGAGCGGGTCCCTACTACTACTACTACTACTAGGATCGGCATGCTGCATTGCAGCTGCATTTTTAAGAATGCTGTGCCGGCTTATCAACAAAATTGCACCGCCACAACTCCCTATCACCCATGACATTTGCTAGATCATCCGCATCTTTAAGGCCAGTGTCCTTTAAGATGCGTCTCAAGAAAGTCATGGGCTGTCCACCATGCTTATTCACTCCATGAGGCTGCCAAAGTACAAGATTATGCAGTGGCTGGTCCTCACGGCGAAAGCAATGCCCTGCAAAGCGGAGGCGATTTTGTTCTAGTGTCAAGCTTGCGGGAACCAATGAGACACCTCCAATGTTATATAGTGTCTGGTTGGAGATGTGTGCATTGTACTTGACACAATGAACCCGGCGTAGCATTCTTGTGAATGTGCCATCCAGAGATTTGGTGTCCTCAGCAGTTAGAGCCCAGCATGGACTCCCGTAGAGGAGTACTGGAACTACTGCTGCTCTAAATAATCGGACCTTAAGTTTCCGATTAATTCTCGGTGACTTCCAAATCCTGGAAAGCCTATTCAAGGCTGCCCATGCCTTTCCCTTACGTATTCGAAGGTCCTCACCTGACTTCCGGATCCATGATCCCAGGTAACAGAAGTCGTCCACATGCTCAAGCATACCATCCTTTGAGCTTATGCTCATCCGATCAGAGACTTGCTGAGGACTTTCAAAGTTAACTGTCAGAATTTTGGTCTTTCTGGAGTTAATAAAAAGACCAACACTAGAAGCAGCATGTTCTAATGAGCTGAGGAGCCGTTGGGCTCCCTCTAATGATTCTGAGAGTACTCCTAAGTCATCAGCAAATTCTAGATCAGTTAGGTACTTGGCAGGATTTCCTTGACTTCTGGAGCCAGTAGGTTGAGTTATCATCACCCCATCATCATTATAATGATCTAAGGACATGCGTAGAACATAGTCAACCACAATAATGAACAAGAATGGTGCAAGTGTGTCTCCTTGGAGGACACCCCATAACACTTCAAATGGTTCTGTGTCACCGTCAACAGTAGACACAAATGTTGTCGAACCATTGTATACTGATCTCATTGCTGCAATAATTTCATCAGGAATCCCATATAATGAAAGTATGCTGAACATACGTGAGCGAGAGACTGAATCAAAGGCCTTGAAGAAGTCAACAAAGATAACAGCCAGATGCCTGTCTTTCTTTTTCGATAACTCTTCAATTATCCTTCTAAGTGCCAAAATGGGCTCCATGGTCCCACGACCTTTACGGAACCCATTCTGATAGTGACTTAAAATGTCCATGACTATGGTCCAAAATCGCAAATGTCGCGCTTTATTAAATTGCACTTTTTGACACTTTTAGGAACTGACACTTGATCTTACACCATCGTAGATCGGTAGAGGATAAACATGTGTGTTAAATAGGAGCCACCTTTAGGATCCGCTAAAGTGCACTTGTACAATTAAGTGTGCAAAAGTGCAAATTTTTTGCGAAAATGTCAAATAGTTCAATAAGGTCAAATAGTTCAATACATTGCTTTCTGTGGTTTTTAACTGTATTCTTTAACATCTGTGTAACATGATAGATACTCACGAAAAGTTCAACAGACATCAAATATGGCAAAAAAGCAGGTGTGACATTAAATGCACTTTAAACAATAAATAGAGATCAAATAACAAATGGACCTCACAATTAAAAACCCGCATAATTTTGAACTTATTATATCGTTTCAAATTAATTCAAAAGTGGATGTTTGGTTTAAGTGGGAAGTTAGATAAACTGCATTTATGTGACAGTGTGCATTCGGGGGAAGTTTGGTGAACTGCATTTATGCAGTGAATCCAAACTTCCCCTTTGAGATATCATATACTTAAGACACGCTAGGGTGTCGGGGAAATATTTGTTACTGTCACACTTTGCTTCCATTTATCCTATCCTGTATTATTACTCTATTCAGATAGAGATAATAATCAGTAATTTAGAACACTAAACTGTCTTTCATGCGAACAAAATTCTAACTAAAGACGGGTGAATCACCATGCTGCCATGACCATGGAAATAACTTTAAATATAAATCAAATATTTGGGGAGGCTTCCAAGTTAAACCCCAAAACAATTATTTCGTTACATATACAGTAAATAACGTTCAATGTTCTTCTTCCTCTCATAATAAAATATAAATTAAATATCTCTGATCGCTGTAAGAATTTCACAACCAAAATGTTTCAGTGTGATAAGTGTACCACAAGCCCGCGTAAACAGCTGCAAACGCATAGACAACAAATTTAACAAAAGGCTACATGCATACATACAGGTTGGGTTCATGACGAGTGAAAATTGATCGCGTGTAATATAAACTAAATTGCAAGTCCGGCTATCCTCCACTTCCTTACCCAATGGAAATGTTGTTATAATCTAATATTGGGGCGGCTTTCTCTCGTTTTTTTCTACCTTTTTATAAATGTTATAGAAAAAGGGTTGGTTATCAATTTTTATAAATATTTCTGTTCTAGAACACATTTTACTAGAACATTTTTTGGAAAAAATACCATACTACTAGTCAGGTCAAATATTTGTTTTAGAAAAAAAAACTTAATGATAAAAGCCTTTTTATATGAAAAAAAATTGATCAAACAATGGGTACCCACCCAAGGTATAGTAATGCCCGTATTTCACTATGGAAGAAGTTTCGATGGACGATATTTATGCTGAACTAGGCCCAGATAAAAGTGAGAGAAGACTTACAACAAACAAAACGACGTAAGTGATGGCAAATAACGCTCGACAAAAAAAGCCAACTTTTTTTGCCACCACTTAAATAGTTTATTTAAGTGGGTTAAATAAAAAGAAATAAAAAGTAAAATATTTATTTATTTTTCTGGAATTAATTTCGCACTACCAAATCGCCAGGGCGACATATTTTCGTTCCGTAACGCTATTAAGTGCTATTTTATGAACAATGACGTATATAGAGTTGTTATTATTATCCGAATTTTGGGAAGATTGATTGGACATTAAAGGGGTTATTTTAAATAGTTATTATAAAAAGATTAAAATAAATCGAAATCTTGGCATATATAACTTAGTTATCTCAACGTATCGTGAAACTCGTAGATTCCAGAACCGGCCTTGCATTATAATTGCACTTGTTGATATGTGCTGGATAGTAGGATGCAACTAACTCCTAACAACTAGCATGGCTTTCTAACTGATAAGTCCTGCTTTTCATTACAAACAAGTTTGTTTTAAACATATTGTTTTAAATAAATTGTACATTGAAAAGGTGTAAGCTGTTATTGAATGAAAAATAAACAAATCCAATATACTTCTTAAGATATTTTTTATTTATATTAGAAATAGGTATACTGTATAAATAATTGTTGAGGATTTTTACTTTGGACAAAAAAACGATCTGAAATTATTTGGATATTATGATTAATTTGGTTGGACCTAAACCGCTAAACCAAACCCCAATTACAAATATACTACAAAAAATCTAACGCAGAAATAAAGTCTTACAAGACTGAATGACCTAACGAGCCAAGCGAGTGAATAATTGAAAAACATGGGCCCGGAAACTAAGGTAACTTACAGAATCGCCATTGGTAAGTTGAGCTCTGAGAACTAACTCTCTAGTAGAGTTATCTACTAGTAACAATATACTGATACTTAATATATATCGTTATAGGAGTTGGCGAAAGTGCCAGTTATAAGGGACTGGTGGCGACGGACTGAGGCATTAGAGGAGCCAATGGAAGGTACCACTGCGGGCCTGAAACCATCAGACGGGGGCCGGGCCGCCAACTGGTGGGTCAAACTGGAAGAGGTTTACCACGACCAGGCAACTACACCAAGCAACTACACGGAGGTCGAAAGCAAATCAGATGAATAAGTAATACTATAAATTACCTTCAAAATTATTTATTAAACTCTAACCGACTATTATATTAGGTCCTATATATGCCTGTGTTCTATAACTAATTAAATTCAAATATTTCAAGTTTTATTTATTATTTATATATAATCTGAAGTTTCGACTTTCGACTTCTTTTTGTTCTCTACTTTTGTTAGTAATGGAATGTCATGTTGATAATGACATTGACGATTTATTATTCTCTCAAACAAACCCGATATAACTTGATCTCGAGTGAGTCCGTTCAAGAGCGATCTAACCTCATCGTATTGCGGATTGCCTTCCATATTAGCTTCTATAGCTGCTCTGATATCCCGGAAGATGTACCTCTGGAATTCCTCTCCCGATTGCGGCTCATGGTGTTGGGGTTGTGCGGGAGATTGATGCAGTCTTTGTAACAGTTTCTGTGAATCAGTTCCAGAGAGAAGCAATATCTCGTAGTTATTAATCACAACGGTGAATAAAGAAGGGTTTATTTGCCTGAAATTATTCAGTAGTTTCGCGGCAACGTCAAACTCCTTGTGTTTCAACGTAGCGCCCGTTAGCATAAGCTGAATAATTCCTATTCGCAGTCTGCGAGTTGCGGAAGAGCGTTCCACAAAGTCTTGGTTTATGTTTAGCACAGACGCCGTGTCTTTAGTAAGCTCTTCGTAAATTCTATTGTCTGTGTCGTTAGTTCGAGAAATATAAGCAAAAATGCTAACAGCATCGAACCAGAAGTTTGGTGGGAAAGTGGAATTATCCGACGTGTTTCTAATTGCTGAACGAAAATAACTGCCAATTTCGTTGGCTCGTTTAAACTCATTACTTTCGCAGAAACCGCACATTAGTGAAACTATTTCGAGGTATAATTTGGATCGTTCGTCTAACCTATCGAAAGTAAAGAACTTGGGGCATTTATCGAGAACATACTTACACACCTCCCATCCCGTCTCCAAGTCGTCGTATAAGTAGGAAGTAGCGATGAGTCCGTGGAGAATTCGACGTGCTCTCTGCATTCGGAGCGGGTCGATTTTCATCGTTTTCACTACCGGCGGATCCGCCAGTTTAATCGATTCAATAAAATATTGGAATATAGTCTGCGTAGTCTTGAAGTGCTCCCGGGTTTTAATGCACATGGTCGCGGCTTCTAAGATGTTCATATTGTACGCCGAGTACGCTACATGATCGGGTACCGATCGTACATTATTGTAGTGAGATTCCGCCAAAACATAGATATCGTTCACACTATCTCTCTTATTCAACTCCCTCCGAAAGTTACTGCTATTTTCGATGAATTCTTGGATCTTAAGATATTCTAACGGCAAGAGAACCCGTCTATTATTACGATTCCTGCCAGCTTGCGAAGGTTTACCGCTATGTTTAGCGCTAGTAGCCGTACCTCTATCGGTACTGAATCGTTTCGTGGTCGTCGCAGCCGTCAATCGTTGATAAATAGTCCTGATCTTGAACATGATTGTCAGACAGTCAGATAAAAATCGATACTTTTGTCATTTTGTGTGTCAAATTCTGAAATTCTTATTGCAGTAGTGGGGGGTGTAGTCGTAGTGTAACTGAAGAGACAGTAGTAGGTACAGAGGTATGCCAGCTTTCTCAGGTGATTGACGTACACCGGTACACCCCTGCTATTCAATTCACTACCGGTGTAACAGCGGATTCTGTCCCCCCGCGGATATGGTCCGGGGGGACCGAATCCGCTAGCGGATTGAGTCCGGGGGGACCGAATCCGCTAGCGGATTCTGTCCCCCCTCCGCAGATTGAGTCCCCCCCTTAAATTATAATTTTACAGTACAGTCAGACAGTGCTGAGTGCAGCAGTACTGGTACGGACATAGCAACGTAGGCGTAGCTTATGCATTAAATTATCGGTCAGACCTGCAGACTGATTAAAATTCAACATTATAGATTCATTATGGATGAGGGATGATTACATGATGAGGAGGAAGATACTGTACTGTCCCTATTACAGTAATAAACATACTGTAGTTCGAGTTGTCAGGCCTCATTACCTAGGCCTAATATATGTACTGATAGTATTTTCGGGGTGGGGGGGGGGGGGGGGGGGGGGGGGGTGGTATATTCAGTTCAACTGTTACACCTAAACCCAACTGAGTAACAGTTATTCATATTCATTCATATTATTAGTTTGCAGGTGGGGAGGATATATTTTCTAATAATAAAAAGGCTAAAACAATATAACCTCATTACAATAAATTTATCGTACTACGAAATTGGGGAGGAGCAGGTTACACAGACAAGGTTTTCAAACCAGAACAATAAACGATACATACTGAATAACCGGTCTGCCAGTACTGTAACCATTGACAATAAGGAAGGGAACGGAGCAGTCTGGCAGTGTATTTTGAATTTATTGCAATAACATTGGGGGGACCAAATCCGCGAACGAGGACCCAATCCGCTAGCAGATTTGGTCCTAGGGAGACCAAATCTGCTAGCGGATTGGGTCCGGGGGACTAAATCCGCTAGCAGATCCGGTCCGGGGGGACCGATTCTTCGGGGGACTGAATCCGCTGTTACACCGGTATTAAGGTAATTTGGGTAAATCTTTTCGACCTACGCGTAGGCCTACGCGTAGCTACGCGTAGCTACGCGTAGCTACGCGTAGTTCGCAACATTGGGTCATATATCACCAGTTTCAGAGTTTTAACAATAACTACGCGTAGGTCCTACGCGACCTACGCATAGGTGCTACCCATAACTATGCCTATACGTCGTTTATCATGAGTAGGCTTACGTATTACAAGCCGTTCAGTACTAAAATAAGACACAATTCGGTATGTTCAATAAACAACCCACAACCATCAAATGCTTTCAACAGTAATGCATCCTATACCTGTATACTCTATATAGAGGAATACGCGAAGACTACATATTCTTCACTTCATGCGTTGCGGGCGGTAAAATGTGTTAATAATTAATGTTTAGAGTTCAAAAATAGTTTACAAAGGAAATAGGCCGATGGTTCTTATCGATTCTCTATGGTTTTTATTGCCTTTGTTCACGATAGGGCAAGGATATACTGTATTTAATATGTTAACCCCTTGACAAGGGAAGGGGGAGACTAAATTGTCTACCATGATTGGTTGCACTTGTTATTTGATCAAACAATTTGATTATATGCAGTATTTATCAGCTTTCGCTTAACCTCTTCACCGGTAGACTGGTCGCTTTATTTACTACTGTTCAATATTTAAATAATCCAATGGAAACAAAGATACTTGAATCATGAGACGTGAATTTTAAGTTTACTTTTTATTCATCCTGTGTTTGTTTGTGAAAGAGCCGAATATTATTTATTACCAGTGCTGTATGTCGAGATATGAGTTTCCGATTCTGTTATTACATTTGTCTGATAATCAGATACCTGAAATATACCGATACTTGCTTAACAACTCAACCCTACCGGACCTGAAATGAAAAATCATTGTTATCAGGACTGCTACGCGTAGCACCTACGCGTAGCTACGCGTAGCACCTACGCGTAGTTTCAAAATACCTACGCGTAGTTCCAAAATAACTACGCGTAGTTTTAAAACACCTACGCGTAGTTGTTAAATAGGCAGTAAGTCTGGCCCTACCGGTAAATGACAGGAATGGAAGTTACAAACTACGCGTAGATACGCGTAGATCGAAAAGATTTACCCGTAATTTGGGCAACAAAGCGACTGGCGAAGTCCATAGTGCAGTTGTAGTGCTGTAGTGTATCAGAAGATTACTCATTTATGTAAAGGTCACTAAGTCTAGAGTCTGGCAGTCTGAGTTATCCACACAGACGGGTGAGTACAATACAAAGACCTCAACCAAGCTTCAGACCTGTACAAAACACATGTGTTAACTTTCGTTTATTGCTTTGGTTCCCCCAACAGGACTCTGTAACCTGCTCCTTTACTAACCTGATCCTTTAAATGGCAATGGGACCTAATGCTCTTTGGGACCTAACGCGACTTTACCTCTTGGTTTTGTACAGAGGGTCTTGAGGTCTTTACTTTGTTTTGTACTCACCCCAGAATTAACCGCTTCTATTGCTCATGGCTCTTCCAGCTTAAATACAAGAGTGGAGGCCAAAATACTAATGTAAGCTGGAATTGAACTGTGGTTTGTGCCTAACATAGAGTTCGAGACGGAAGGGAGGGGGGGGGGGGGGGGGAGGGGGGGCGACTGGAGGCCAATATTTCGAGCCAAGTCGGTAAAAAGAAAAACACGGTTGGGTATATGCTCGGTAAACAGAGTCGGGTTGGGGAAGTCGGAAAAATTTGGAACAGCGATTCCTAAAATGGCAGGATTACACAATAAACAAAATAATATATACAGTAACCCCTGTTACTACTCGCTTTTAAATGTATCTTTTCAATCGTATTGTTAGAATGTTTATAATTTGTATACATTTATCGATGCAAGTGCTAATACAGTATATGCCCACTGTTGGATATCATATTAACAAAAATTCCTAACAAAAACATAAACCTTTGCCACTGACTGACCTTTCAACCTCAATGCTCAATCACAATTACCAAACGATGTGCTCTCTAATTTTATTGTTGTAAATACCATTGTGTAAAGTAATTATTGGAACATTTCCATTGCTCGCTGCGCTGTGCGCTCGCATTATTCTATTTGAAATTAGTCTGTAAATGTTAATAACAAAATCCCCTTTCCTCACTGCACAATTATGGCAATTTTATTTTCAAACGAAAAATGTTAGGTTGCTCGCTCCATTCGCATATTGTAGAATTGTTGATTGTAGAATACAATAAACTTTAATTAAATCTTTAAGCTTTTAATTAAATTAAGCGTTAATTCAATTCATAAAGATTTCGTTGCAAAAATTATTGATAATAAATGGCAAGATATTCACTAAACATAAACCATAAATGGTTATATTATCACATCGACATATAGTTTTCTTCACATGTGATAAAATTTGTAAGAGAGTTGTTCCTATTAATTTGTAATATCAATCAATCAAATCTGACCTAAATGGATAGGTAAAATTCAATATTCTAGAGGCCTACTCGGTAAAATTTCCATGACTGGAGGCACATCTCATTTCAGTCAATTAATATCTTGCCTCAAGGGAAAGGAAGTCTCTCAAGGAAAGGAAAATTTCTCTAGGAAATCAGATATAAACACCAGGTGCTTTTTATGCAGGAATGTTTCATAGAGGGTTTGTAAATATATGATATGAAAAATAATGTCCTCTATAATATCCTTCGTAATAATTATTAAATAAATACTCGCTGTAATTACGGTAATTACAACTTATATAAACTTTTAATCACAAATTACTAAAAAATGCTAATAAATAATAATATAAATGTAGACTGCCAACGAGCCAATTACATTTAACCTAAATTAACAGATTGGGAAATGCAATAAAATCCATTATGAATTTCTGAATATTTACAAGAACACAACAAAATATCTTTAATAGGTTGTGTCCCAAAGGTAAGCGAATCCAATTCCTCATAATTATTGTGATTAACAACAGCTGAGAGTCTGGATTTAGCTTTGGAGAGCTTAGCAATGGTGATGTGAGGAACATACACACCTTCCTTTAAGACGGTCAGGCCAGACAATTCCAAGCTCGTTGTTAAAAATTCCACCAAGTCCGTAAGGAAATAATTCGTTTTGCATTTAATATAAAGAACTCTATGATGATGGAAACTACCGACACCCTTAAATACAAGATCAGTATCCGAGACCCAACCAGACATGTACTCCTCCATCCAATCTCCGATAGAATTGAGTATATCCTTAGCAATATCAATATCTTTATCACCAGCAAGTACCAATGGACACAACGTTAAATGTAGCATATCTGTAGGCACCATAGATGAGCTAAGAGTGGCGTGTTTACTGACAATATCTCCCTGGAATGCTTTAATACTATCAACTAATTCAATATCAGTTAATCTCAACCCAATAAAGTAATTGGGTTTGATCCGAATGGCTTTATCTGATTCTAAATTACTGGATTCCAGTTGATCAGTTTGGGAACATTCCATATTTCTGGTGTTTGAGATTGTAGGACCATCGGCCGGTGTTATAAGAAAGTCAACCACTTGGTCGCATTCCTTGCTAATCTCAGCATTGCTAACTGTATCATTTACTACCAGGATATTCTCATCTACGGAGTTGCCCTTAATGTCCTTTTCGATAAGATCAAAGACACTACCTGAGTCTCCCGTAGAATTAAAAATAATATCGTATCGTTGCTTTTTATCCCATACCAAGATTCCCTTGTACTTAAAGTATTGTATTCTATGCTGAGGTACACTCATCTCATTGTCCACTATATCAACCCCATCCCGTCCCCAATTAAAGAAACTGAAGGGTTCTTCCAGAACTCCGTCGAAACGGTCGAGGTAGCCAACTACGAACCCAGAATCCGGTAGGCGATCGTCCCAAATTATTCGATGAATTACCTCTAAAGCGGTCTTCATCCGTCTCTTCTTTGAGGAGTTCGGTAACCTTTCCTCTTTACTTGTTTTGTATTTAACCGATTGAAAGTCGGGCGAGGAATCTTTCTCCACACAAACACTAAATTCCGAGGATAGATCATTGATTGGTGCCCTTGTGGACTTCCGGAAAACGGAACCTTCAGACAAAAGTTCCCCGAGCGGTGCGGATGAGTGAACCCGCGTGCATTTACTGCCGTACCAACACGCACCACGTCTGTAGAAAGCGCACACCTGGTTTCGATCAACCTCGCTCTCGGGCTCACCTGGGATCCGATTAAACACCTCGGTTACTAAATCGATCAGGAACGGTTGGTCAAGCTCGTACTTGTCGGAAATTCCCTTCAATAGATCCTCCGCTGTCTCTGGGAACACCTTCAGTGTCGGCCGCACTCCGGGGTAGCTATCAGTTGAAACGGAAAAACTGACCCTGCAAGAACATTTCGATGCTCGAATAATTATAGTTTCTCGATTATTCGAATAAGAAATACGCAATTCATCTTCCGTAAACATTGACTCTAAGAGTTGTATTTCCTCATCCATTTTTCGGAATGTTTCCTACTGTCCGGAATATAACAACACACGAAACAAGAATTATGTCGGGCAAGTTAATGCAGTAAGTAAAACTATAAACAATTTTAATCAATTTATAATGGATAGCCCTAATAAATATAAAGCAATCCAGGTTGATTGAATTCATCATATAAAATAGCACACCTTTTACATCATATTGTGCAATACTGGAAAAGGGGAAGTGGACATTGAGATAGGCTAACTGAAGGATACCACTATTGGTTAAAATGATCAAATGACGTCATATTTATTGATAATAATTAATCTGGGTAACAGTGTTTCTCAATATTGTGCATTCTAGGTAGGCCTACACGTTGTAGGCCTACCAACCATACCGGTAGGCCTACATAAATTCAAGGGTTGCTTTAAACAAGTTACATTGAGTGATGAGGCGGGCCTTACGTGTAAGAAACCATGCCGGTGGAACAGGCATTATCTTACGAGGTACCTATAAAATTGAACAACTTAATGGTGGAGAGAAACGTTCATTCGAATACTCAGTTTGGCAACTTCAACAATCACAAATTCACATCTTGTTAATAATCATCTATCGCCCCCCTTACAGCACAAACCACCCGACTACTTGTTCTATGTTCTTTGAGGATTTTCCATTGTTTATCGAATGCTACATAGCTCGACAAGAGCGTCTATTGATCCTAGGTGACTTCAACATTCATGTGAACAATCAAACGGATACAAATTCCCTTAAGTTCATTGACCTTATAGAGTGTATGGGATTAGAACAGCATGTTCATTGGCCAACCCACGAGTCAGGTAACACATTGGATCTCATTCTCACACGGAACTGCCACGAGTTAAACATCACGGTTGACGAACCCTCCTACTTTATATCCGACCATGCAGTTGTTAGTTGCTGTATTGATATCCCAAAACCATCTGCAAACTTAACCAATGTTCAATATCGAAATATCGGAAAAATTAACTTGAACAATTTCAAACACGATATAACAACATCGGTACTATGTCAGCCTAGTTTCGACGATCTATCAATTGTAAATAAATCCGAACTTTATAATTTTACAATTTCGAAACTGATTGATAAACACGCCCCTTTAAAATCGAAAGCAACTAGACTACGAGATGGGAACAAGTGGTTCAGCCATGAGGCGCGCCGCCTAAAACAACAGCGTCGTAAAGCAGAAAAAAGGTGGTGTAAAACTGGTAAAATAGAAGATAAAGTTAAGTTTAAAGAAATTCGAAACATATACGCAAAAAAACTAACAACTGATCGCCAGGAATACTATCGTGGATTAATCGGCGCATGCTCAGGTGACCAAAAGAAGCTATTTAATGTAATAAAATCATTATCTAAGCAAAATCAAGTGATTAAATACCCACAACATAATAATGCTCTAGAACTTGCCAACAATTTCGCAGATTACTTCGCTTCCAAGATTAAACTCATACGTGCTGAACTGGATAACGCAGCAGCTGCAAATGACGACGGAGACGTCATTGGAAACGACCATGTAGTAATACCAGATGACATGTCAGCATCCTTATGTAATTTTAACACTCTGTCTGCAGAAGAAGTTACGAAACTGGTCAATACTGCACCGAATAAACAATGTCCACAGGATCCCCTACCGACGCAGTTACTGAAGTCTTGTCTACCGGCTCTCATTCGGCCTATTACTACCATGGTCAATCAATCACTGGAGACTGGAGTGGTCCCGCCACTGTGGAAAATTGGGACAATTGCACCAATACCGAAAAAACCTTCCTCAGATCGGTCAACAAATGCAATTAAAACTGTTAAAAACATGAACTTTCGCCCAGCTAGTGGCATAGCTTTTATCTCAAAGATAACTGAGAGGGCAGTAATAGCTCAAGTTCAGCCACACATTGACACCTATTACCAATTGCCAATATTTCAATCGGCGTATAGGAAACATCATAGTACCGAAACGGCCCTCATCAAAGTCCAATCCGATATTCTCCGAAACATGGATAACAAACAAATTACTTTACTTGTGTTACTTGACCTCAGCGCCGCTTTCGATACTGTAGATCACACTCGACTGATGAACGTCCTTCGAAATCGCCTTCATATCTGCGGCACCTGTCTCAAATGGTTCCGGTCCTTCCTATCTGGCCGAGTCCAACGAGTAGCCACGTTAGGGGCCACATCCGACGATCAGCTACTGGAATATGGTTTCCCTCAAGGATCATGCTTATCATGCACACTTTTCCCCAACTACAGTGCTGGCCTCTTGGAGGTAATACAGCGCCATTTACCATTGGCTGGCCACGGTTTTGCTGATGACCATCAGGTCTACTGCTCCTTCCAACCATTAACATCGTCTAACGAAAGAGCAGCCATAGAGTCCATGGAAGCCTGCATCGCGGAGATGCGCAGCTGGTTATTAAAACATCGGCTCAAGCTAAACGACGACAAGACTGAATTTATCTTGCTCGGATCGAAATCTCAATTGAGTAAGCTGTCCTCAATCTCAATTCGCGTTGGAAACTTTGATATCGAACCAGTTAAATCGGTCAGAAACCTTGGAGCCTGGTTCGACTCCGAGATGAGAATGAATAAATTTATATCTAAAACATGCAGCGCCGCATACTACTACCTGCACAACATTCGCTCAATTCGGAAATATCTCGACACTAAGGCCGCAGAAACAATTATACATGCTCTCGTGACTAGCCGCATAGACTACTGTAACGCCCTTCTCTATGGAGTCCCAAGCTACCAATTACAGAAACTCCAACGTGTACAAAACACAGCTGCTAGGTTGCTTACAGGTGTACACAAATACGACCATATATCGCCGACGTTGAAATCCCTCCACTGGCTGCCTGTGCGCAAACGTGTAGAATTTAAAATACTGCTGATGACGCACAAGGCCTTGGTCGGCCACGCTCCCAAGTATATAATCGAAATGCTCCATAAAGTTAGTCGCGATCGCCTCCAAACTAGAAGTTGTAGCACAGTAAGTCTCGTCGAACCACGGTTCCAGTGCTACACTCTCGGGTGGCGGGCGTTCGAGGTATGCGCGCCCCGGCTGTGGAACAAACTACCAGCTTCGCTACGTGATATCCAGTCTACGGCATCATTCAAAGGAAAACTAAAGACTCACCTGTTTACCCACCCACCTATAAAATAGACTCATTTTTAGCCGATCGTTTTTAAAAAACTTTGTTTTTACTTTTCTTAATTATGTACTCCACGCGGTTTTCTTTTTATTTAAATTGACTAACCTAACTCTGATTAGCGCCATAGAATACTACCGGTAATGTTGGCGCTATACAAATTTACTTAGGTTATCAATTAAAGTTACACTGCCCATAAAGTTCGGTTAACCCTAGTAGAATTGAAAGAAGGGATAGCCGCTATTCCCTCCTCCCTCTAATTAATAATGTAAGCTACCGGTACTGACCAGTTAACCACCCTCCCCCCCCCCCCCCCCCCCCGTCTCAGATAGTGATTCCTGTTACCGCCCATTCCTGTTACCCCCCCACCACAGAAAATGATTCATGTTGTTAGTAACCATTTTAGTTACCTATTAAGGGAAAGGAACAGGTTTCAGAGACGGCTTTTTTTTAACCAAAACGATAAACGATGTTGTTACCAAATGAGGGAAAGGAGCAGGTTCCAGAAACGGGTTTTTCTAACCGAAACAATAAACGATGTTGTTACCAATTGAGGCAAGGGAGCAGGTTACAGAGACGGATTTTTCTAACCAAAACAATAAACGATGTTGTTACACACAAAACACGAAAATCCAGACAGGAAAACACGCTAAATTTTATAGGCAACATTATTTGTAACAGAATGTAGTTGTCGCTCAATCGCGTTGTGTATACACAACTAACAAGTATACATAGATGCCCTCGTGCCTTTAGCCTTCTTCAATGTTAAAGGAAAATAAAGAAATTAAAAACATTGTTTCCATGGTAGACATGTTTTTTCAATGTTAGCACGCACTAAACAGTTCCTCTAATTAATTAGAAAACGTTAAAAAAATTTAGAGAATTTAGTAAAAGAACCAGATCTAACCCCACTAAATCGATTATTGCGTTTTGAATGCGCCCATAATTGTAATGTCATTTCATATCTAGTAACATATTTTGGAAACATTCTGGGTCTGTCGAGTAAATTTTGAGATTATACTCAAAATGTAGGGTCATAATACCTCCTACCTCTTACTGGGAAAGTCTTGTAGAGTCCTAATTTTTTTACGCATTCCTTAAATTTCAAACAACACCAAACGTTGGTGCACAAAACCAAACGTTGGTGCACAACCAAACGTTGGTGCAAACTCCAAACTTTGGTGCACAAAACCAAACTTTGGTGCACAACACCAAACTTTGGTGCACAACACCAAACGTTGGTGCACAACACCAAACTCTGGTGCTCTTCACCAAACTTTGGTTAACAACACCAAACTTTGGTGCACAAAACCAAACTTTGGTGAACAACACCAAACTTTCGTGCACAACACCTAAGTTTTCGAATTTTATATTTGCTGATATGTATTCTTTTTCTAGTACGCTGAATCAAATCGAAATATTTTCGAAACTTGTATGAGGATATTTTATGGTTCACCAAAAATGGGGCGTGGCATAAAAAATCTACAATGTTTATATTTTCTAAAGGTTTTCGAAATGGTTATTTTTCTTCCACTTTAAAGGGTTTATTTTCCCAACGCTAACACTTCCAAAAGACTTTAAGAACAAAAAAAATGGTGTGGCAGTTTTCATTAGAAATTATCGAATTATATATTTTGGACGCCGCGACAAATTAGGGAATTTAAAAATGACACACCCCCTTTAGTTTCACGGTTTGAAAGTACCCCCCCCCCCCCCCCCCCCTTTTGCAATTTGGTGGTCCTGAAACATTTAACTTACTTTTCATGCAAATTTTCTTAAATAGTTAGTGGAATTTTAAAATTTGAAAAGTTTTGTGTCATTTGCCCCCCAAATACAACCCCAAATCGTAACATTTCAGTTGTAAAAAATATATTGGATGATAACAATTATTAATGTACAAAAAAGTGGTAATAAAGTTAGATTATCTTCCCGATAGATCATATCTTCCCGAAGTAATATCAACGAGTGTGCAAGTAATTCACCCATACTCCTACATTTCGTTTGGTTGCCCAGGAAATAGACACATTAAACACACAGGAAAGATTACGAGCGTTGGAGAAATCACGTCAACGTTAAATATGGCGTGTTGGTGCGGCAGAAAACCAATTTCTTTATCGTGGACCGACATATAAATAATCTGTTATAACTTGTGACAGAATACAGATACTTATGAGTTCAGATGTTTAAGTTCTAAGTTAACAGAAGTTACTTGGTAATTTTGAAGTTCGAAGGTTGTTATTTTCATCATTTTGTAAGTAAAATAGAAAAAAATCTAAGACCCATAATATTTTTCTAAATGAAAATTAAACGTATTTCAAAAATGTAATTAACTATTTATTACGCATTGAATGTACGAATACGAACAATGTAATCATAGACTGAGAAATATTAATTAAATATATTTAAAATAAGTTACAGAGTTCGATAAATGTTTCATAATTATTGTAAATTAAATAATTAATAAAATATTATAAAATTTTAGTCCGGTGTTTATTTACTTGCGCCAATTCTGTGCCAATTTATGCATTTGTTCCATTAAGGCTGGGAATGTAGCCGCTACCGAGTACTCTATAAGTTTCTGCATATTGTGCACCGCCTGTTCGTCTGTCACCTCCAGGAAGAACTTATCCTGAACCTTCTTTACCGTTTTATCGGGCTCTATGGCGATATCCGGTACATTGGCGTCGATCATTAGACTAAACAGGTTGAGTATCAGGTTGGCGTGACGACGTAGGTGCAGGAAGGCCGTGTAACAGAGTTTCTTAAACTCCTGGTAGGTTTCTGACTGCTGGCCCCCCATACCATCCACCATCTCCCTATTCAGTTTCATTGGTGGGGGTAACGGCTTAGAATCCCGACCCAATATATAACTAAACAACAAATAGTTACTATCAGTTTTTACTAGTAATAATTTAATATTAAATTATATTGCGTCAAATTAAATATACCATATTTACTTGAATAAGAGCCTGGGCGATTAAGTTTATAAATTGCCAATTTGGGAGGCGTGGTTCTAACTTCTAGGGGGACCGTTTATGTTTATGTTCTAGAAATTCAGCGTTTTGAATCTAAATACCCTAAATAAAGAATGTTGTAAAATTCAAGAAAACAAGTTAAGCAAATGAAATAATTCAAATAAAACCAGGATTATCTTTATTACAATGCAGCCTATTACAGCGGTACAACAACCTAAGTTACATTTACCTTCTTTCTTAACAATCAGTTAACTCTTAACAATGTTACTATATTACTACTACAATATTATTTTTTTTACTAAATATAAAGAACCTAACCCGAAATCAATGTGGAACAGCCGACCTCCTTTAGTCATGAGAAGGTTATCTAAATGTCGATCTCCTATACCGAGAATGTAGGTGATAACGCAATAACCCGCGCAACTACGCACGTATGTATCCATAACGGAGGGTTGGACGCCGTAGAGCGAGCGTTCCGAGGGCGCGTGTTTCCTAAAGTAGGCGAGAATCCCTCCGTCCGACGCGAGGATCTCAGCGACAGCGGTCGACTCGACGAATTGGACGAACCCGTGTCGGGAACTCGTCGCTAATACTTTGTACGGCGTCAACTTAAGGTCGAGATTCTCTCTCTGCAGGAGTTTATCCATTAGCGATATTATCTGCAGGATGAGTTGATCTTGTCTGAGATCGTCGCCGACTTTAAAGATGGTGACGTATTTATCGAGAGATTCCGTCTCGAAAGTAAGTCGACTTGGCATCATCGCGCTCTTAAACATAGTCGCGTCGTCCGGGATAATCCGACGGACTCGGACCCTGGGATCCAACGGGAGCGGCAGCGGATCGAACAACGACAATCCCCCGATCTCGGGCCGATCCGCGTCTCTCCGGGTCCGCTCCGACTCCGGGTGCGTTCGATCCCGCCGGCTCCGATCCGACTCCGGGGCCGTCCGATCCGACGCGTCCGCCAGCAGCGCCCGCAGCCGCTCCACCTTCCTGCCGCGATCGCCCCGCTCCCGGTGCGCCACGCCCACCACCTCGACCAGCGAGTCCACCAGCGAGCGCTGTCGGATCAGCAGCGTCCGCTGGAGGCGCAACGGGCGGGGCCCCGCGGCCAGGGTCGCATTGAACCGGTCCAGTAGCGCCCGGTACATCAGCGACGAGCCCCGCGAGGAGGTCTCCCCCTCCCCCGTCTCCACCAACAGGTACCAGAACAGGTAGTTACCCAACTCCGGGTTCCGGACGGCCCGGTCGATTAGAAAACTCGCCAATCCCATATGCGTATGGGAGGAATCCGCTTGGGGGCGCTGCGTAGTACTCGGGATATCCGCGAGGGGGCACTGCGTACTAATAGATTCCGTTAGGGGGCGCTGTGTACTCTCGGAATCCACTAGAGGGCGCTGTGAATCAGACGATTCAGATAAATGGGTCGACTGAACGAGCGCGTCAGTAACACTCCCCCCTCCTGGGGGTCCCGAGGACTCCATCGAGGATTGCCGACTGACCGTTAGAGGGCGTGCGTGGCCATCGCCACCCTCGGGGACCTCGTACCGAAGGGCCTGCACCAACTGGAGGAGGTAGAGAAGGAGGTCGTCGTCCGTGGCCGACTGGAGTCGGGAGACGGCGTAGCAACGAACCGCCGGGTTGGTGAACCCAGGGGAGAGGAGTTCCAAGGCGTCGTCTACGTCCACCGGTTGCCATAGAGACAGGAGATGCACGGCCTGGTCAACCTCCGAGGATTTATTCCAGTCGATAGACTTTAGGAACTTAGTGAGCGCTTTCTTCTGATTGGTTAAGTAGAATCGGAACTTCCAGACGAGGTCCTTCTCCTCGGGGGTTAGCAGCTTGGCCGGGGGGTACTGGACGATCCTAGCGAGGGCGTCCCGACTCGCGAGGTTGGGTTTGGCCTCGCCCTGACTGCCGGCCCCACTGCGGACCCCGCGCGCCAGTCTGTGGTGCTTCGCCTCGACGAGGTTCTCCTTCCCGATATCCGCGTCCGGCAGTCGGACCAGATCGTTGGTGGCCGCCGACGGCCCCGGGCTCGAGTCGGCCCCGCGCTCGAAGTAAACCACCGAGTGCTCGACGCCCTCGACTACGATCTTAGGGAACTCGATGGTCAGATACATCCGTTCCGATTGGCGCTTCTCGCGTTCATTTATCTGGGTGACCTCGCGGAAAGTCAGTCTGTCTAGCCAATCGTCGCCAACTAGATGTCCTTGTCTGCGTTTCTTACTGAGTTTACCTGAGTAAAGGAGGGGAGTATTAATTATAGTTCCCCATAGATTATTGGTTTGCCTAATAAATAATACAGTAACCAAAACAATATAACAATTATAGTTAAATGTATTTATTTAGTCCTCTGTAAATTTACTTTATGTGCCGACAAATAAAACATAATTCAATAATATAATGATTTCCAATCACCAATCTTACATAACCGTCGAAGAATTCAAAATTACCATGTGTATGTAGTTAGACACAAGTCGCGGTTGCGCCATGGTAGCCAGGAATCTATTAAGGAATATTTTCCACATGATAAGCCGCTACTGTAAATCCGTAATTAGCAAACTAACAGGGTTTTGCGCGGATGAATTGCCCATTTTGAGATTCATTACTGATTTTATCCTTTATTATTCGAGCTACTTGTTCAATTATCCAACAGCCAAAGATGACCGTGACCGAATTTTTAAATGAGCTTCTCGCACTAACTTAAAATAGAGACACTTTTAAACAACTATTTTAACAATTCACTTCACAGCCATCACCTTTTTTCAAATTTTAATCGAATGCTACGATATTAGGTATGATAATAGTTCAACACTGTCTCTTACTGATGGCCTGGCCAGATTTTTAAATTCCCAACTTATTTCACTATCAATATAATTACATCTACCAATAATACACGTTCGCTGGTCCTTCGCGCAACACGAGGCTCAGTTATGAGATACAAATTAAAATTGAGCGATTCATCATAAAATCGGCATTTAAGAAACTTAACCAAACAGCCAATATATCAAAGATGAGGGGAAAGCCACCCACCCCCCCTCTTAATCTGCACCACCCCAACCCAAAGGCGCGCAGAGGATTGAGGAAAGGCAGACATTAATAGGAAAATCAAAATGGTGTATTAAAAGTAATATATTTTAGGCGCGGATGCAACCAAATTTGTAAGAACTATTAAAACTTACGTTATGCCGATAGTATTGATACTGAAACTTATTAAATTAATTATTAAATTAATTTACCATGTCAACGCGTCAACGGAATGACTTAACTAATTCTAAAGAATTACTATTAAATAACCAAGCCAATCATTTCGCGAAATAAACAATTAGCAAGCAGTCTTATTATTGGTGTGATGAGTGGTTCCCAGCCAGGTAATAGCACCATTGCTGGAGTGGTGAGGTGGAGTGGTTCCCAGCCAGGTAATAGCACCATTGCTCGAGTGGTTAGGTGGGGTGGAGTGGTTCCCAGACAGGTAATAGCACCATTGCTCGAGTGGTGAGGTGGAGTGGCTCCCAGCCAGGCAATAGCACCATTGCTGGAGTGGTGAGGTGGAGTGGTTCCCAGCCAGGTAATAGCACCATTGCTGGAGTGGTGAGGTGGAGTGGTTCCCAGCCAGGTAATAGCACCATTGCTGGAGTGGTGAGGTGGAGTGGTTCCCAGCCAGGTAATAGCGCCATTGCTGGAGTGGTGAGGTGGAGTGGTTCCCAGCCAGGCAATAGCACCATTGCTCGAGTGGTGAGGTGGAGTGGTTCCCAGCCAGGTTATAGCACCAGTGCTCGAGTGGTGAGGTGGAGTGGTTCCCAGCCAGGTAATAGCACCATTGCTGGAGTGGTGAGGTGGAGTGGTTCCCAGCCAGGAAATAGCACCATTGCTGGAGTGGTGAGGTGGAGTGGTTCCCAGCCAGGTAATAGCATCATTGCTGGCCAGGCAATAGCACCATTGCTCGAGTGGTGAGGTGGAGTGGTTCCCAGCCAGGTTATAGCACCAATGCTCGAGTGGTGAGGTGGAGTGGTTCCCAGCCAGGTAAAAGCACCATTGTTGGAGTGGTGAGGTGGAATGGTTCCCAGTCAGGTAATAGCACCAATGCACCATTGCTCGAGTGGTTAGGTGGGGTGGAGTGGTTCCCAGACAGGTAATAGCACCATTGCTCGAGTGGTTAGGTGGGGTGGAGTGGTTCCCAGCCAGGTAAAAGCACCATTGTTGGAGTGGTGAGGTGGAATGGTTCCCAGTCAGGTAATAGCAAAATTGCTGGAGTGGTGAGGTGGAGTGGTTCCCAGCCAGGTAAAAGCACCATTGCTGGAGTGGTGAGGTGGAATGGTCCCCAGTCAGGTAATAGCACCAATGCACCATTGCTCGAGTGGTTAGGTGGGGTGGAGTGGTTCCCAGACAGGTAATAGCACCATTGCTCGAGTGGTTAGGTGGGGTGGAGTGGTTCCCAGACAGGTAATAGCACCATTGCTCGAGTGGTGAGGTGGAGTGGCTCCCAGCCAGGCAATAGCACCATTGCTGGAGTGGTGAGGTGGAGTGGTTCCCAGCCAGGTAATAGCACCATTGCTGGAGTAGTGAGGTGGAGTGGTTCCCAGCCAGGTAATAGCACCATTGCTCGAGTGGTTAGGTGGGGTGGAGTGGTTCCCAGACAGGTAATAGCACCATTGTTCGAGTGGTTAGGTGGAATGGTTCCCAGCCAGGTAATAGCACCATTGCTGGAGTGGTGAGGTGGAGTGGTTACCAGCCAGGTAATAGCACCATTGCTCGAGTGGTTAGGTGGGGTGGAGTGGTTCCCAGACAGGTAATAGCACCATTGCTGGAGTGGTGAGGTGGAGTGGTTCCCAGCCAGGTAATAGCACCATTGCTGGAGTGGTGAGGTGGAATGGTTCCCAGCCAGGTAATAGCACCATTGCTGGAGTGGTGAGGTGGAGTGGTTCCCAGCCAGGCAATAGCACCATTGCTCGAGTGGTGAGGTGGAGTGGTTCCCAGCCAGGTATTAGCACCATTGCTGGAGTGGCGAGGTGGAATGGTTCCCAGCCAGGTAATAGCACCATTGCTGGAGTGGTGAGGTGGAGTGGTTCCCAGCCAGGTTATAGCACCAGTGCTCGAGTGGTGAGGTGGAGTGGTTCCCAGCCAGGTAAAAGCACCATTGCTGGAGTGGTGAGGTGGAATGGTTCCAGCAGGTAATAGCACCATTGCTCGAGTGGTGAGGTGGAGTGGTTCCCAGCCAGGTAAAAGCACCATTGCTGGAGTGGTGAGGTGGAGTGGTTCCCAGCCAGGTAAAAGCACCATTGCTGGAGTGGTGAGGTGGAATGGTTCCACAGGTAATAGCACCATTGCTCGAGTGGTGAGGTGGAGTGGTTCCCAGCCAGGCAATAGCACCATTGCTCGAGTGGTGAGGTGGAGTGGTTCCCAGCCAGGTTATAGCACCAGTGCTCGAGTGGTGAGGTGGAGTGGTTCCCAGCCAGGTAAAAGCACCATTGCTGGAGTGGTGAGGTGGAATGGTTCCCAGTCAGGTAATAGCACCATTGCTCGAGTGGTGAGGTGGAGTGGTTCCCAGCCAGGTAATAGCACCATTGCTCGAGTGGTTAGGTGGGGTGGAGTGGTTCCCAGACAGGTAATAGCACCATTGCTCGAGTGGTGAGGTGGAGTGGTTCCCAGTCAGGTAATAGCACCATTGCTGGAGTGGTGAGGTGGAGTGGTTCCCAGCCAGGTAATAGCACCATTGCTCGAGTGGTTAGGTGGGGTGGAGTGGTTCCCAGACAGGTAATAGCACCATTGCTCGAGTGGTTAGGTGGGGTGGAGTGGTTCCCAGCCAGGTAATAGCACCATTGCTGGAGTGGTGACTGGTGAGGTGGAGTGGTTCCCAGCCAGGTAATAGCACCATTGCTCGAGTGGTTAGGTGGGGTGGAGTGGTTCCCAGACAGGTAATAGCACCATTGCTGGAGTGGTGAGGTGGAGTGGTTCCCAGCCAGGCAATAGCACCATTGCTCGAGTGGTGAGGTGGAGTGGTTCCCAGCCAGGTAATAGCACCATTGCTGGGGTGGTGAGGTGGAGTGGTTCCCAGCCAGGTAATAGCACCATTGCTCGAGTGGTGAGGTGGAGTGGTTCCCAGCCAGGTAATAGCACCATTGCTCGAGTGGTGAGGTGGAGTGGTTCCCAGCCAGGTAATAGCACCATTTCTCGAGTCGAGTGGTGAGGTGGAGTGGTTCCCAGCCAGGTAATAGCACCATTGCTGGAGTGGTGAGGTGGAGTGGTTCCCAGCCAGGCAATAGCACCATTGCTCGAGTGGTGAGGTGGAGTGGTTCCCAGCCAGGTAATAGCTAGTGTTGAGAACTGAATCAATTTTGACTAATTTCAGTTACAGTTGCAGTTTCAGTATTCAAAGTTTTGCATTTCAGTTACAGTTGCAGTTTCAGTATTACAAAGTGTAACATTTCAGTTACAGTTACAGTTTCAGTATTACAAAGTGTAACATTTCAGTTACAGTTACAGTTACAGTTTCAGTATTACAAAATTGAGCATTTCAGTTTCAGTTACAGTTTCAGTTATAGATTCAATATATATGATCTCACGTAGTAAGCAGTCATCTGAAACTAAAAATGAGGCACTTTAATATATTACTGTTATATACGCTAATAATAATGTTCATTACGAAACGTCCTCTTTCTAGAGCTAATAGGTAGTTGTTGTAGGAAAGTTGGACCCACTCTATGGTAATATTTTGTAACTAATATAGGGCCTACTGATAGTACTGTATGTAATGAAAGTGGCGGTCACAAGATCAACTAAAGGCACCCACATTTTACTGTACATCTTGTTTCAGTGCTTGTACACTTATTGTTATCATTTATTGTTTTGGTTATAAAGCCATGGTTCTGAATCCTGCTCATTTTCCTTAATTCGTAATTTGTTTTAGTAATCATATATTTATTGTTTTGGTTAGACCCACCTCGATAAGCTGCTCCTTTCACTTTTAAGTTTAATTTTGTAATTTATAATGGCAAACTTGATCAAAATTTAATTTCCAGTGTGCCTCTAGTGTGATTGTGATATTAATAGTACCGGTAAAAACATTAATAATTAATAATGTAAAATCCGTTAATATCCCTCTACCATTAGGCCTAACTTTGTTTATCTAAAACATTTACATTTAATATGAAGCCAAAGTGGTGATAAGGCTGATAGGTGATAGTCTAATAGTTGAGACAGATAAACATAGACTTTATGCTACTGTAGATCTTCGTTCACTAACTTGACTCGCCAAATAAATCACATTTGAGCTAAGTGGACAATGGGTCTTTGATTTTATATTGTGTAATATTATGGTTTTGTTCAGATGTGGAAAAAACGAGATTGTTTTTTTTATAACAATGTTTTAAAAATGATACCTATGGTAACCACTGTTATTCATTTATTAAACTATACTCTATACTTTATTACAATACTGTTTTAAATGCTCATTCATGTTAATTGTGTGGTTGAGAACTGAATCGGATTTTGTTAATTTCAGTTTCAGTTACAGTTACAGTATTCAAAATTCGTAATTACAGTTTCAGTTACAGTTACAGTATTCAAAATTCGCAATTACAGTTACAGTTATAGTTACAGTATCAAAAAAATCATCAAAACCATTCAGTTACAGTTGCAGTTACAGTATAATTACAGTTACAGTTCTCAACACTAGTAATAGCACCATTGCTGGGGTGGTGAGGTGGAGTGGTTCCCAGCCAGGTAAAAGCACCATTGCTCGAGTGGTGAGGTGGAGTGGTTCCCAGCCAGGTAATAGCACCATTGCTGGGGTGGTGAGGTGGAGTGGTTCCCAGCCAGGTAATAGCACCATTGCTCGAGTGGTTAGGTGGGGTGGAGTGGTTCCCAGACAGGTAATAGCACCATTGCTGGAGTGGTGAGGTGGAGTGGTTCCCAGCCAGGTAATAGCACCATTGCTGGAGTGGTGAGGTGGAATGGTTCCCAGCCAGGTATTAGCACCATTGCTGGAGTGGCGAGGTGGAATGGTTCCCAGCCAGTTAATAGCACCATTGCTGGAGTGGTGAGGTGGAGTGGTTCCCAGCCAGGCAATAGCACCATTGCTCGAGTGGTGAGGTGGAGTGGTTCCCAGCCAGGTTATAGCACCAGTGCTCGAGTGGTGAGGTGGAGTGGTTCCCAGCCAGGTAATAGCACCATTGCTGGAGTGGTGAGGTGGAGTGGTTCCCAGCCAGGTAAAATCACCATTGCTGGAGTGGTGAGGTGGAGTGGTACCCAGCCAGGTAATAGCACCATTGCTGGAGTGGTGAGGTGGAATGGTTCCCAGTCAGGTAATAGCACCATTGCTCGAGTGGTGAGGTGGAGTGGTTCCCAGCCAGGCAATAGCAATAGCACCATTGCTCGAGTGGTGAGGTGGAGTGGTTCCCAGCCAGGTAATAGAACCATTGCTGGAGTGGTGAGGTGGAGTGGTTTCCAGCCAGGTAATAGCACCATTGCTCGAGTGGTGAGGTGGAGTGGTTCCCAGCCAGGCAATAGCACCATTGCTCGAGTGGTGAGGTGGAGTGGTTCCCAGCCAGGTAATAGCACCATTGCTGGAGTGGTGAGGTGGAGTGGTTCCCAGCCAGGTAATAGCACCATTGCTGGAGTGGTGAGGTGGAGTGGTTACCAGCCAGGTAATAGCACCATTGCTCGAGTGGTTAGGTGGGGTGGAGTGGTTCCCAGACAGGTAATAGCACCATTGCTGGAGTGGTGAGGTGGAGTGGTTCCCAGCCAGGTAATAGCACCATTGCTGGAGTGGTGAGGTGGAATGGTTCCCAGCCAGGTAATAGCACCATTGCTGGAGTGGTGAGGTGGAGTGGTTACCAGCCAGGTAATAGCACCATTGCTCGAGTGGTTAGGTGGGGTGGAGTGGTTCCCAGACAGGTAATAGCACCATTGCTGGAGTGGTGAGGTGGAGTGGTTCCCAGCCAGGCAATAGCACCATTGCTCGAGTGGTGAGGTGGAGTGGTTCCCAGCCAGGTATTAGCACCATTGCTGGAGTGGCGAGGTGGAATGGTTCCCAGCCAGGTAATAGCACCATTGCTGGAGTGGTGAGGTGGAGTGGTTCCCAGCCAGGTTATAGCACCAGTGCTCGAGTGGTGAGGTGGAGTGGTTCCCAGCCAGGTAAAAGCACCATTGCTGGAGTGGTGAGGTGGAATGGTTCCGCAGGTAATAGCACCATTGCTCGAGTGGTGAGGTGGAGTGGTTCCCAGCCAGGTAAAAGCACCATTGCTGGAGTGGTGAGGTGGAGTGGTTCCCAGCCAGGTAAAAGCACCATTGCTGGAGTGGTGAGGTGGAATGGTTCCACAGGTAATAGCACCATTGCTCGAGTGGTGAGGTGGAGTGGTTCCCAGCCAGGCAATAGCACCATTGCTCGAGTGGTGAGGTGGAGTGGTTCCCAGCCAGGGCACCAGTGCTCGAGTGGTGAGGTGGAGTGGTTCCCAGCCAGGTAAAAGCACCATTGCTGGAGTGGTGAGGTGGAATGGTTCCCAGTCAGGTAATAGCACCATTGCTCGAGTGGTGAGGTGGAGTGGTTCCCAGCCAGGTAATAGCACCATTGCTCGAGTGGTTAGGTGGGGTGGAGTGGTTCCCAGACAGGTAATAGCACCATTGCTCGAATGGTGAGGTGGAGTGGTTCCCAGTCAGGTAATAGCACCATTGCTGGAGTGGTGAGGTGGAGTGGTTCCCAGCCAGGTAATAGCACCATTGCTCGAGTGGTTAGGTGGGGTGGAGTGGTTCCCTGACAGGTAATAGCACCATTGCTCGAGTGGTTAGGTGGGGTGGAGTGGTTCCCAGCCAGGTAATAGCACCATTGCTGGAGTGGTGACTGGTGAGGTGGAGTGGTTCCCAGCCAGGTAATAGCACCATTGCTCGAGTGGTTAGGTGGGGTGGAGTGGTTCCCAGACAGGTAATAGCACCATTGCTGGAGTGGTGAGGTGGAGTGGTTCCCAGCCAGGCAATAGCACCATTGCTCGAGTGGTGAGGTGGAGTGGTTCCCAGCCAGGTAATAGCACCATTGCTGGGGTGGTGAGGTGGAGTGGTTCCCAGCCAGGTAATAGCACCATTGCTCGAGTGGTGAGGTGGAGTGGTTCCCAGCCAGGTAATAGCACCATTGCTCGAGTGGTGAGGTGGAGTGGTTCCCAGCCAGGTAATAGCACCATTTCTCGAGTGGTGAGGTGGAGTCGTTCCCAGCCAGGTAATAGCACCATTGCTGGAGTGGTGAGGTGGAGTGGTTCCCAGCCAGGCAATAGCACCATTGCTCGAGTGGTGAGGTGGAGTGGTTCCCAGTCAGGTAATAGCACCATTGCTGGGGTGGTGAGGTGGAGTGGTTCCCAGCCAGGTAAAAGCACCATTGCTCGAGTGGTGAAGTGGAGTGGTTCCCAGCCAGGTAATAGCACCATTGCTGGGGTGGTGAGGTGGAGTGGTTCCCAGCCAGGCAATAGCACCATTGCTCGAGTGGTGAGGTGGAGTGGTTCCCAGACAGGTAATAGCACCATTGCTGGAGTGGTGAGGTGGAGTGGTTCCCAGCCAGGTAATAGCACCATTGCTGGAGTGGTGAGGTGGAATGGTTCCCAGCCAGGTATTAGCACCATTGCTGGAGTGGCGAGGTGGAATGGTTCCCAACCAGTTAATAGCACCATTGCTGGAGTGGTGAGGTGGAGTGGTTCCCAGCCAGGCAATAGCACCATTGCTCGAGTGGTGAGGTGGAGTGGTTCCCAGCCAGGTTATAGCACCAGTGCTCGAGTGGTGAGGTGGAGTGGTTCCCAGCCAGGTAATAGCACCATTGCTGGAGTGGTGAGGTGGAGTGGTTCCCAGCCAGGTAAAAGCACCATTGCTGGAGTGGTGAGGTGGAGTGGTTCCCAGCCAGGTAATAGCACCATTGCTGGAGTGGTGAGGTGGAATGGTTCCCAGTCAGGTAATAGCACCATTGCTCGAGTGGTGAGGTGGAGTGGTTCCCAGCCAGGCAATAGCAATAGCACCATTGCTCGTGTGGTGAGGTGGAGTGGTTCCCAGCCAGGTTATAGCACCAGTGCTCGAGTGGTGAGGTGGAGTGGTTCCCAGCCAGGTAAAAGCACCATTGCTGGAGTGGTGAGGTGGAATGGTTCCCAGTCAGGTAATAGCACCATTGCTCGAGTGGTGAGGTGGAGTGGTTCCCAGTCAGGTTATAGCACCAGTGCTCGAGTGGTGAGGTGGAGTGGTTCCCAGACAGGTAATAGCACCATTGCTCGAGTGGTTAGGTGGGGTGGAGTGGTTCCCAGACAGGTAATAGCACCATTGCTCGAGTGGTGAGGTGGAGTGGTTCCCAGCCAGGTAATAGCACCATTGCTGGAGTGGTGAGGTGGAGTGGTTCCCAGCCAGGTAATTGCACCATTGCTCGAGTGGTTAGGTGGGGTGGAGTGGTTCCCAGCCAGGTAATAGCACCATTGCTGGAGTGGTGAGGTAGAGTGGTTCCCAGCCAGGCAATAGCACCATTGCTTGAGTGGTGAGGTGGAGTGGTTCCCAGCCAGGTAATAGCACCATTGCTGGGGTGGTGAGGTGGAGTGGTTCCCAGCCAGGTAATAGCACCATTGCTCGAGTGGTTAGGTGGGGTGGAGTGGTTCCCAGACAGGTAAAGGCACCATTGCTGGAGTGGTGAGGTGGAGTGGTTCCCAGCCAGGTAATAGCACCATTGCTGGAGTGGTGAGGTGGAATGGTTCCCAGCCAGGTATTAGCACCATTGCTGGAGTGGCGAGGTGGAATGGTTCTCAAGCTAGTTAATAGCACCATTGCTGGAGTGGTGAGGTGGAGTGGTTCCCAGCCAGGCAATAGCACCATTGCTCGAGTGGTGAGGAGGAGTGGTTCCCAGCCAGGTTATAGCACCAGTGCTCGAGTGGTGAGGTGGAGTGGTTCCCAGCCAGGTAATAGCACCATTGCTGGAGTGGTGAGGTGGAGTGGTCCCCAGCCAGGTAAAAGCACCATTGCTGGAGTGGTGAGGTGGAATGGTTCCCAGTCAGGTAATAGCACCATTGCTCGAGTGGTGAGGTGGAGTGGTTCCCAGCCAGGCAATAGCACCATTGCTCGAGTGGTGAGGTGGAGTGGTTCCCAGCCAGGTTATAGCACCAGTGCTCGAGTGGTGAGGTGGAGTGGTTCCCAGCCAGGTAAAAGCACCATTGCTGGAGTGGTGAGGTGGAATGGTTCCCAGTCAGGTAATAGCACCATTGCTCGAGTGGTGAGGTGGAGTGGTTCCCAGTCAGGTTATAGCACCAGTGCTCGAGTGGTGAGGTGGAGTGGTTCCCAGACAGGTAATAGCACCATTGCTCGAGTGGGTAGGTGGGGTGGAGTGGTTCCCAGACAGGTAATAGCACAATTGCTCGAGTGGTGAGGTGGAGTGGTTCCCAGCCAGGTAATAGCACCATTGCTGGAGTGGTGAGGTGGAGTGGTTCCCAGCCAGGTGATAGCACCATTGCTCGAGTGGTTAGGTGGGGTGGATTGGTTCCCAGACAGGTAATAGCACCATTGCTCGAGTGGTTAGGTGGGGTGGAGTGGTTCCCAGCCAGGTAATAGCACCATTGCTGGAGTGGTGTGGTGAGGTGGAGTGGTTCCCAGCCAGGTAATAGCACCATTGCTCGAGTGGTTAGGTGGGGTGGAGTGGTTCCCAGACAGGTAATAGCACCATTTCTCGAGTGGTGAGGTGGAGTGGTTCCCAGCCAGGTAATAGCACCATTGCTGGAGTGGTGGGGTGGAGTGGTTCCCAGCCAGGTAATAGCACCATTGCTCGAGTGGTTAGGTGGGGTGGAGTGGTTCCCAGCCAGGTAATAGCACTATTGCTGGAGTGGTGAGGTGGAGTGGAGTGGTTCCCAGACAGGTAATAGCACCATTTCTCGAGTGGTGAGGTGGAGTGGTTCCCAGCCAGGTAATAGCACCATTGCTCGAGTGGTTAGGTGGGGTGGAGTGGTTCCCAGACAGGTAATAGCACCATTGCTGGAGTGGTGAGGTGGAGTGGTTCCCAGCCAGGTAATAGCACCATTGCTCGAGTGGTTAGGTGGGGTGGAGTGGTTCCCAGACAGGTAATAGCACCATTTCTAGAGTGGTGAGGTGGAGTGGTTCCCAGCCAGGTAATAGCACCATTGCTGGAGTGGTGGGGTGGAGTGGTTCCCAGCCAGGTAATAGCACCATTGCTCGAGTGGTTAGGTGGGGTGGAGTGGTTCCCAGCCAGGTAATAGCACCATTGCTGGAGTGGTGAGGTGGAGTGGTTCCCAGCCAGGTAATAGCACCATTGCTCGAGTGGTTAGGTGGGGTGGAGTGGTTCCCAGACAGGTAATAGCACCATTTCTCGAGTGGTGAGGTGGAGTGGTTCCCAGCCAGGTAATAGCACCATTGCTGGAGTGGTTAGGTGGAGTGGTTCCCAACCAGGTAATAGCACCATTGCTCGAGTGGTTAGGTGGGGTGGAGTGGTTCCCAGACAGGTAATAGCACCATTTCTCGAGTGGTGAGGTGGAGTGGTTCCCAGCCAGGTAATAGCACCATTGCTCGAGTGGTTAGGTGGGGTGGAGTGGTTCCCAGACAGGTAATAGCACCATTTCTCGAGTGGTGAGGTGGAGTGGTTCCCAGCCAGGTAATAGCACCATTGCTGGAGTGGTGAGGTGGAGTGGTTCCCAGCCAGGTAATAGCACCATTGCTCGAGTGGTTAGGTGGGGTGGAGTGGTTCCCAGCCAGGTAATAGCATCATTGCTGGAGTGGTGAGGTGGAGTGGTTCCCAGCCAGGTAATAGCACCATTGCTCGAGTGGTTAGGTGGGGTGGAGTGGTTCCCAGACAGGTAATAGCACCATTTCTCGAGTGGTGAGGTGGAGTGGTTCCCAGCCAGATAATAGCACCATTGCTGGAGTGGTTAGGTGGAGTGGTTCCCAGCCAGGTAATAGCACCATTGCTCGAGTGGTTAGGTGGGGTGGAGTGGTTCCCAGCCAGGTAATAGCACCATTGCTCGAGTGGTTAGGTGAGGTGGAGTGGTTCCCAGCCAGGTAATAGCACCATTGCTCGAGTGGTTAGGTGGGGTGGAGTGGTTCCCAGACAGGTAATAGCACCATTGCTCGAGTGGTGAGGTGGAGTGGAGTGGTTCCCAGCCAGGCAATAGCACCATTGCTGGAGTGGTGAGGTGGAGTGGTTCCCAGCCAGGTAATAGCACCATTGCTCGAGTGGTTAGGTGGGGTGGAGTGGTTCCCAGACAGGTAATAGCACCATTGCTCGAGTGGTTAGGTGGAATGGTTCCCAGCCAGGTAATAGCACCATTGCTGGAGTGGTGAGGTGGAGTGGTTCCCTTCCCAGCCAGGTAATAGCAAGTATGTCATGGAATGATCCTTACAGACTTCTATGGGGAGATGGAAGTAGTGTGGAGATAAGGGCCAATAAGTTAATAATGTTTAGATCAATTAAAAACACATTTATTAAAGCAAATCACTTGAACTAAATAAAAACTATAATGGAATGGGGTATGGGGATTACATCTGTATAATTTTTAAGAATAATTATTTAAATCTTATACTAGAAAATAATTAATTTCCATTAAAGGGCTGCAGAAAAATGACGTTTTTTACCGTAATCATCTTAATTAACTAATTAACTGGTATTATATTATTAGCTTCTCGAAGGCCAAACGCAAATTCAGCTTGTAACATTTCTAAACAGACTACTTGTGCACCTCCATTGTAATTATAAAGTCAATTTATTTTACAAGTAAATCCGTTTCTTTTTATCTGTGTAGAACCTACCTAAATGTATCAGTTTTGACTTACAAATAATTCTAAAAAACCGTTTTATAAATCTGTAAGTCCTTTGATTATATTAAATGTATTAACTGGTAGTACATACTCATTGGTTTCTTTCGAAAAGGGAAATATTGTCTAACTAATGTTGTGTAATTAATATCTCGTCTAAGCGAATTAACAATAATGGCATCTGAATTCAGTGGCATTCTAGCAGTCGCTTCGCTCGTACTAAAAACTTACTAAATCTCAAACACTCGGACGGAATAGTTGAATTACTCTAAACTGAAAATTTGTGAAAGGAGGTGTGTTTTCCGCTTTTTTTTACCTAGTTCCTTTGCATTGATTGTTCAGACTTCAGTCCTTGCATATCACTGTATCAACCGCCCACCTGTAGTAAGGTTTTTAACTTACTTACTGACTTAACGTGATGGAAAAATAATATAAATAATTATTTATGAATTTAATATTAGTGTTCAACCGCTGCATTGATATGCTATTAGTATTATTAGTGTGATATCGTGATAACAGTGTGGCAAACGGATAAGAAAATATAATATTAAATGGTAGGACCGGACACTGTGATGATAAAACGACACTTCAAAATATTGTTAAAAATACGGTAAGCCTTAGGATTTAGTAAGCAAATGATAAATGCGTGAGCATGAGCAATCACACTGTCACATCACATACTCACCCAATCTCGACATCTCGCTGGTAGAGTTGCTAGATTTGCCGGGTGTGGTTGTCTCCTCGTTTCCGTCAGCCACACAACCCTGCCACAACTGCAGGTCGTGCATCCCTTGACGCACCAACCCATACTTGCCGTACAATGGGATACACGTCCCTCCCACCAGACAGTCCCCCTGGGAACCGACATCCCATACGGTGAATGCGAGCAGCGTATCCCTGGGAGCGTCCGCGAACCTCAACGGGAGTTTAACCCACTCGTTCCAATTCCAACGGGTACTGAACGCCTTGTAGGATGTCTGGACGGGCGGGGCTAGCTCCCGACCCTGCGAATACAACGTTGTGACGACATACAGGTCGGATGGTTGGTCAATGTATGGACCGGTGTACTGCAGTAACGGATTCTCCAACAACTCACGGAAACCTGGTTTATCCCGATTTCCCTCCAACGATCCAACTTTTATCTGTAAATGTTCCTGAAGGTCGTAGCTGTAGACATAATAAAACCGATCAGGGATTGTAAAATTGTCGATTGTCATTTTCAAGTTCCGAGCGCAAGCGTCAGAATTTCATATAAGAGCAGTAGAGTAGACCAATAGAATACTAGAATACAGGAATAGTTATTAGGCTGTTAGGCCTACAAGTTGAAGTCTGGAAGAACTGCTGAACTGCAACGGGGGAGGGGGAATCTTAAGCTATAAGCCTACCTCCTCTCACCTCTGGGCAGATTTCTACATCTAAAAAAGAAACACATAAAAACGCATTGGTAGATTCCTGGTTGGAAGACTGCAACACTGCAAGCAACTTATATAGAACTACTTCCTGATAGAACTACTTCCGGGAATATTATACATTATAATCCAGTAATCAAGGACTACTGCTTCAATAGTCCTTGATTATAATCTGTAATCGAGGACTACTGCTTCAGTAGTAGTCCTTGATTATAATCTGTAATCGAGGACTACTGCTTCAGTAGTCCTTGATTATAATCTGTAATCGAGGACTACTGCTTCAGTAGTCCTTGATTATAATCTGTAATCGAGGACTACTGCTTCAGTAGTCCTTGATTATAATCTGTAATCGAGGACTACTGCTTCAGTAGTCCTTGATTATAATCTGTAATCGAGGACTACTGCTTCAGTAGTCCTTGATTATAATCTGTAATCGAGGACTACTGCTTCAGTAGTCCTTGATTATAATCTGTAATCGAGGTACCCGGTACCGTAGGTAGAAAGGGACGTACAGACGTACAAAATGTGAAACTTTATACTGTGGATGTGTTCGCGCTTTCAGACCTTTGGCAGTTTAACCCACCAAATTAAGATGTCTTCTAGATATTAAATCAGTTTTTAGTCTATGACAAGTATTTGATTCACTACACTAGTCGAAACCAATCCGTGCGCGACCATTCACCCGCTGGAGATTCCCGGGAGATTGGGTTCGACGGTTTAATTTTATTGCTATGTAAGCCTAATGTATTATTCGACTGACAGTATTATAATCTCTGACAATATTATTCACCTTCGGTAATATTAACAGTTCCTTTAGGACGTGGCGCTTTATCTACATAAACAGAGTTATGACTTAAACTACTCACAACGATATGGCTTAATTATAATTCACATATATGGCGCATTCTTTAGGAATTGCTTCTTTAACAGACTCACTCATACACAATGCTGCACAATACTGCACACTAATCTGCCAATCTTCACTGATTTTAATCACATATAAAAGGAACACAGACTGAATCATGTAGGGTCTATCAAATAACATTGGATTCACTTCAAACCACTTTAACATAAGTCACAATCGTTATTGGTAACCTTTCTCTCTTACCTTCGGTATATCAAGAATATTGGGTTTCGGGGTTATTTATCGTTATTCCAAATATAATAATTCATCAACCATATTATGAAGAACTGACGGTAAATAGCAGTATAAAACAACAATGAAAACACTGATTGTTATGAGTTTGCAATGTTTCAGCAGTCAGTATGTATGATCAGTTAGCAGTGATTCCATGAGTCAGGTAGTTAAAGGATATATGTCCTTGTAATTAAACCGGGC
>JAUCBJ010001784.1:0-104485 GCA_032718475.1 Nemertoderma westbladi
CACCAAACGTAGGCTACACGGTAGCTACACGGTAGGCCTACTGTATCAATATAATAGGCCTAATACACTATCGAGTACCAGTACCATTAATGTTTTGTTGCAGACAGTTTTGATTCCGGATACTTCACTCAATTCTCAGCTATAAAATAGAAACATGAACCCCAAAATGAGTATTCTTTTTTTTTTTTTACAGAGTTGAAGGTAAAACTTGATAAATGATTCAGGTTTTCGTACTGTAGTAGAAATGTTTCTTTAGCCCTAGGGTATAAAGTTTGACAAATTAGTTTCAGTTTCAAACAACATAGTCACTCAGGTGCTGTGGTGGTTGCCGTTTACGTCTTGGCCGCTCAGAAACGTTAGGAGGGTCATAATTGAGCCCAGGTTCCTGGTGTTCAAATGTGTGTTGGTTGGTATCCGGTGACCGTCTGGTGTGGTTTGGATCTCCTGGGATAGTCTCGTCAGTTGATGAACAGCACACCTGTGTGGGATTGTGGGGCTCGTTCAGAACAGATGGCCTGGTTGTCGGTGGGTGAGGAGGGCAGGCCGGCCGGAAATGTTTGAGGTCATTGAAGTGGCGGCGTCTAGTGACACCATCGTCCCTCTGAAGAATGGCACCATGAGTATCCGTATCAACCACAGTGTATGGTATTTCCTCATAAAAAGGCTCGAATTTACGGCTCCTGCCACGATTGTATGTGAGCACGCGATCTCCTGGACATATTTCTGGATGCTTGGATGCTCGAGATTTATTGGTTTTCTCTTCCCTCTTTCGTTTCTGTAGGACATCGCGGTCCCTTGCAGAAGATATTGCCTTGTCTTCAAGTGGTTTGCTGGGAAATTCAGTCTTATAACCACCACGCAGCAGAAAGTCCCCTGGTGGGACACCAGTGCTTGGGTGTGGTGTAGCTCTGTATCCTGACACCAATTCATCTATGGCTGTTTGGTAATCTTGGTTGCCATGGTGCGCTATTTTGAGGGCTTTTCCCAGTGGCTTCATGAAGGTCTCAGCTGGGTTAGCCTGAGGGTGATACTCATAAACTTTATGATGTTTTATGCTCCGATCAGAGGAAAATTTAGTAAACTCAGCTGAATTAAATGGAGGCCCATTGTCTGTGCGGTGGGCTTCTGGGTTCCCATACGAATGGTAGATATTGGCAAGGGCTGATAGGACTGGCGCTGCACTTGTAGAATTGACCACTTTGGCTGCTGGGAAGCGTGAAAGGCCATCTTGTACAACCAACACATGTTGATTATTTGGGAGGGGCCCGAATAGGTCGATATTGACCTCTTCCCATGCCCGTTGTGGGGTCTGGAGTGATGATATATGGTCTTTTGTTGTTTTCTTTGTAAAGAGTTGGCATTCGGGGCAAGAGCTTATCATTTTAGAAACAAGTTGATTTAGGTTTGGTATCCAAAAGTGACTTCGTACTCTGCGCTTTAGGTTGCTCTCACCTGGATGACCACCTTGGTGTGCCTTTTGGATAGCTTGAGACCAGAGTGATTGTGGCAATATGATCTGTTCACCCTTTAGAAGAAGGCCAGCATCTGAGAGAGCAATTTGCTGAAAGACACCACGAAATGGCCTGAGTGAGTCATCTTTGTTGTCTAGAAATCCTTTCTGAAGGCATTTGATCAGACGGCTGAGTAGGGGATCCTGTTTAGTTTCCTCAATGATATGGTCCATGGCTATTGACTCTGTGTAAGGGCTAAATTGAAGGAACCAGATGGTCTGTTCTAGGGACTGTGTTTCAGACTGCCACTCAGCTGGTAGTTGATGAAATGGAAGGGCATGCCTGGACAAATAATCAGCCGGGTTGGTCTTGCCTTGATGATGACGAACATGATAATGGAGATCTTGATGTCTGAGCTTGATGCGGTCACACCTAACAGAACCATTTCTCTTGCTGCCAAATATGGCTACCAACGGTTTATGGTCAGTGAAAATTATAACCTGAGGCCCCCCGGCAATGTAGTGGCGGAATCTTCTCAAGGCAAAGTCTATAGCTAATGCTTCGAGATCCAATTGAGGGTATCGACGTTCTGTTGATGTTGTGGCTCTGCTGGCACAAGCTACCGCATGGACTTGAGTCTCACTTTGTCCTTGGCATAATATGGCTGAAAGACCAGAGCTGTGGGCGTCAACATATATATAAGTTGGAAGATTTGAATCATAGTAATGAAGAAGTATGTCTTCTCTGAATAGGTCCTTTAATGACAGAAACTCACGTTCACAATCTGCTGTCCAGCGGAAATGACAGTGTTTTTGAGTAAGTTGGCGTAGATGGGTTGTGTGTTCAGCAAGGTGTGGCAGAAATTCCGAATTGGATTGTATCATGCAGATAAAAGACATAACATCCTCCTTGGAGTGAGGGCGTGGGGCTTCCTGTAGGGCCTTGACCTTGGCAGGGTCAGGGCGTAGACCCTTATCAGAAAGAATTAGTCCCCAGAATGGAATTTCATGAAGCCGAAAATGACACTTACTGGAATTAAGTGTTAGGCCACAATGTTGGATCTGCTCTAACACTTGATGGAGTGCGATATCATGTTCCTCAAAGGAAGGGGCCGCAATGATCAGGTCATCATGAATAATATGTACTGAGGGGATATGGGCAAAAAGAGGTCGCAGAGCATTATTCAATTCACCCGAAGCTGGTTTTGCACCCATAGTGAGCCGGGTGTATCGAAAAAGTCGTTCACCATCAGTAAAGACTGTCAGGTAACGAGATTCTGGTTTGAGTTCCAGCTGATGGAAGGATGACCGGAAATCAAGCTTGGAGAAAACCTGGGATCCAGAAAGCTGAACCTTGATATCTTCAGGCCTTGGAATAGGTAAATGAGTGTCACGAATGGCCTTGTTCACATTTCGAAGATCAACAGTAATTCGGATCCCACCATTGTCTTTTGGTGCAAGGACAAGATTTGATATCCAAGGTGCAGGTCCAGTATGTGGTTCAATAATTCCTTCTTCTTCCATGGCCTTCAAGGCTTGATGAAGGCGCCCTTGAAGATGAAATGGTACGGGACGTGCTGGTTCCGCGACTGGTTGAACTGATGGGTCTACATGAAGTTCAACTTGGTGGTTCTGTAGCTTACCAGTCCCATGAAATACTTTAGGGTAATAGGTGGTGAGTCGTTCGAGTAATTCATCTTTCTGGCCTTTATCAGTGGCTAGGTCACATCGATTGACATCAGCTTCCATATTTACATGACGTTTACAGAATGTGATTATTCCAAGAGCTTCAGAAGCTGGTCCACTAAGGAGTGTTTCCACATTGCGGTCTACAATATAGATCCTGATGTTAGCAATTGTGTTTTGGAATCTGATGGCCCCAGTATAGTACCCTATACAGGGAACCGGTTTGGAACCATATGGTTTAATCCGCATTTTTGTGCTTAGCAATGGAAGTTTGAGTTTATCAGCCAGAGCTCGAGACATTACACTTATGTCAGCACCAGTGTCAGCAAAGGCAGTGACAATAGCCTCCTTTACAATGATTGGGACTTGGTACCGGGAGGTGGTTGATTTTAACTTCCGATCTTTGTAGTGCTGGGGCTGTGCGCGGCGAACATGTTGGATATAACGGCATGATGCCCCCCGGCGAGGCTGCTTTGTCACAGTTTCCGAGGGTGGGGGTTGCTCATCTGAAGAGGATGATGACTCCTGGGTGAATTCAGGAGTATGATCCTCATATACATAGCGTTCGGATTCACTATTGGATGAGTCATCCCGGAGGACCCGCCTGGCATAATCACTGCGACCTGATCGCCTGGGCCTATATGCATTGCATGCTGGGGTGCCTTTCATATGTCCTCGTAGCCCACATTCGTAACAAGTTCTGTTATAAGCAAAACAATTCTTTTTGCCTGGGCATGATTTTGAGTAACATGTCTGGCAATTCATACCATTTCTATTAGAGGATCGCTGGTCCACCCGGCCTTCAGCCTGGCCAGTGGGTCGATCCATATGCTTCTTCAGCTGGGTTTTACGTGAGTAACGACCCGGTTTGCTAACCCGATGGACATCAGAAATGGGTGCTGATGGCCCAGCCAATTTCAGTGCACCAATAGATGCGGCCTCCAGCCGCCTGCCATTGGTTATAAGATCATTCAGATTCCATTGCTCTTTTAGAGCAGTTTTTCGTATTTCTAGATTACGAGTGCCAACAATAACTTGGTCACGTATAAGTCGTTCACGAACTGTACATGTAGGCCCACATGAGAATTCACAGTGGTGAGATTCTTGCTTGATGCGGTTTATAAAGCAGTCAAACGTTTCATTCTCCTGTTGGATGAGGTTATGAAATTCATAGTGGGAGAGTGTTACATTTTTAGTTGGCTTGTACCGATCTTTAAGGAGTCTGACCATATCTGTAAATGGAATCGCATCACGTTCTGCTTCCAGAACAGTCTCCTCGAAGTCTCGTTGCAGGTTACGACTTGCAAATCGTCCCAGGAACTGTCGCCGTTTGTTTGTATTGTGCCAAGCCGCGGTATCGGCTGTACCTTCGGGTGGGTCGCGTGTGATGGAGAAGTATTCATACTCGAATGCGGAGACAAACTCACAGAATGCTGTGTATGTATCAGAGGGATGATCAGCTGGATCGAACTTGGAAATACCTGGTATTCTGGACATCGCCATTGACAGCACAGAATTGAACAGAAACAGGAAGAGTTATAAAATTAATGTATATCGGTAATCCGTATAATCCTCGTCGCCAGTGAAATATCCCGTTCCGCGATAAAGAAACTGTTACACTGCAGCTATAATATATTATAATACCACAGTTTAGGTTTACCAGTTTATGGGTTTATATAAACGACTCACCAAACGTAGGCTACACGGTAGCTACACGGTAGGCCTACTGTATCAATATAATAGGCCTAATACACTATCGAGTACCAGTACCATTAATGTTTTGTTGCAGACAGTTTTGATTCCGGATACTTCACATACCAGTAATTATTTATTTTATAGGCCTAACACAGTTACCCTACCGCTGTACCGTGTTTTTATTTTTGTATTTATTGGTATTTTTTTAAAGCTACTTTTAGCCTTCCATTTCATTGCTGCATTGGCGCCAGCGCGCCATTCAATTTTAATTTTACAGTTTTGTTACAATTTTGGTGCAAATAATATTGTCTGTCGTAAAGTGACCCTTGCAGCCTTGTGAAAACGAGGTCTGGAAGTTAGACCATCTAAAGGCTATGCCTCCATTTCATTCTTATATTGCACATTTTCTACCTGTTTTTTATGTAATGTTTCTGTTTTATCGATGTTTATCTTGTTTTATTTTTGTCCGCCTTGTTTTATTGTATAAAATTATACTGATATACTTCTTTACTTCTGTACTTCGAGCTAATTTTACTCTACATAGGCGTATGTGATAATTTTTAAACTACCGGTAAGTGAGACTGTAAGTGTAAATATTTTATTGCAACTGATATATTTTAAACTGAAAAGTTAATTTTATTTCAATTTTATTGTATGTATACACGTGATTTATTATAAACTACCGGTACCTGTACTGTACCGGTACATAGGTACACTTTATTTTATCCAAGAAAGTCAAATTTATAATAATTTATTATGTAATTATATACATATTATCCTGCCGTCCATTAATTTACAGTAATTGGACATACTGACATAACCAGATTTACTTAAAACAATGCAAAATTAATTGTAATTACCGGTAAATTAGGATCTATGTATTTATTCAGTACCCTATTGCGCAATATGTATATATATATGGAAAAAAAATCAATCAATCAATCTTACCAGTATTGCAGTGCTGCAGTGCAGAGTAGCCTACTGTTTCAGTTATATCCTGTGCCTGTCTGCCTGTCACTCTGTCAGCCCGTATCCCGTGCTTAACAGTATTAGTACCGATACCGATAAATGTTAGCTTGAAGGAAGTAATGGCGAGTAAATCAAAAAAGAAGCAAAAACCCAACGCCTTTTTCTTCTTCATGCAGGACATTGGGGAACAGATGCGACAACAGGATGGTCGCGTGGTCGGGAATAGAGAGTTGGCAGATATTTGCGGGCCAATGTGGGTACACGTAGCTGATGCGGATAGACGAGTATACGAAGAGCAAGTTCAAAACTGGAGAGTAACCGGCAAGTTCGTTTCCAAACTGGACTTTACTTAACAGTTAACTGTTAGCCTATATCCCATAGGCCTACATCTGTACACTTTACCTAACCTCTAACCATAAAGTCCGTGCGTACACCGATACCACTTCGCACATAGGCTTCCCGGTACCTGCGTATCATTAGTTCATTTTACCGAAAATAATTATCTTGATGATTCTTAATAATTCTTCAATTGTTGCGTTTTCGCTGTAATATACCCCAAAATCGGGAGAAAATGTAGTACCTTTTTCCGAAAAAATTACCTTAGATTGCATTGATCCCGGCGAAAAAAGTAAAATATAATATTTTTGGTGGAATTGCTTAAATTTTATACATGTGTTGAAAGACCATCGAAGTTGAAAAGGTTTGCACGTAATTTAAGCAAAATCCATGAACACACACGACTGCACGATAGTTATTTTAAGTGTCTGCAAGGCGAAACCCAGAACGGAATATCAATATCCAATATTGGTATATATAACGGTTAAACTATAACGCATTAAGCGGCTCTCTAGTTACGTAAAGCAATATATATATATAGTAAAATACTACAGTTTAATTTATTTTGTAACACTTTCGTTTTATCTTTTATTATAGAATTAAGCAACAACAAGTACCAATTTAAGAATAAAATTACTTATTACATGGGGAAAAAAAGTAGATTTGTCTCCATATTATCTCGACCCTTTATTAACCTTGCTAAAGCTCAGTAAATAAAATGCCTCGAGAATAGTAAAAAAAATTTCCCATGTAATAAATAATTATTATTGGCGCAATTCACATTTATTTTATTAATCCCATCAGGATCAGATAGATACCAGCTGTTTAATTTTGTAGTGTACACATTGTTGTATACACGTACCGGCATTTTCTGTAATATGTAGTTGTCTAATGTCGGATTAATTATTAGCTCTAGATCAGTAGAAGTCAACTATCGGTAACAGTTCCTGTAAACTAACAATGCCTTGGAAACCCGCTTTGCCTTCACATTTAGTTATCATAATTAATTGGCTTGAATGTAATCCAAACATTCAATTTATTAATAATTTTGTTTCAGAATAGAAAAGCCGCGGACGGGAAAGGCTGGTTACGACCGAATGGATTGTACACGGCAGTACATGAGCGAAAGGGTAGACCCACAGGCAGAGGAGATGGCTAGACTGGCGGAACAGAGGCAGCTGACAGCCGCCACCTGGGGCTGCGGCATTGAGGGTATCTTAGACAAACAGTTCAACTTTATATCAATTAAATCTCTGTGCGACAAGATGCCTGACCACATTCCCGATAAGTATTTGCCGGTAGAGATCGGGATTACTAAATGGAGTATCCGAAAAGGCATCATGGATTCCTTCCATACGTTTATTAAACCTAAGCCGATCCCTATGGGATACCGCAGCACCTGTCAGGAGTTCAGTAAGGCCACCCATATGATACCGTCGGAGGGACATGAGAGCGTGGAGCACGTCAACTTCACGGCCTCGTACATGCGTGATCTAGTGATCCGGATCAGGGACTTCCTGCGGCCGGAAACAACTCGGCCCAACGATAACTCCAAACCGGATCCGGCCTTCTGTGTCGTCAACGACTACGAACTTGTGCTCTGGAGTCTCAAGTTCTTCTGCGATAACGCGCAAGTCAGCAATAAATTCGAGTTGTTCGAGACGGAGGCCTTGGTCACTGACCTCCTTAAACACATGGACGTCCCGGGGGACCGGGCCTGTCTGCGTGTCGGCGTGTTCAACCAGGCCGAGTTCGACTACGATCCCGGTCTGCGGTGTTCGTGGCACTCGAAAGCTCACGGCGAGCCGGAACCCACCGATATCGGCGCGTCGCACTGCGCTCTCGGTTGCGTCAAACGAATCTGTTTCATCGTCTTCGCGCACATGCGGGAGGCCTTCCCGGAGGAGATGGAGGATAATGTGCCGCGGATTGTGCGCGGCCTTCATGTGCCGCAGACGCCGGACGACGACGTGACCGCCACCGTTATGATACCGGAGAGCGGGTGCGACGGGTTCGTTTACGACCCAACTCTGTCGGCGAAGAATCCCCCAAAAGCGTGGCGTTACCAAGGGGACGACCCCGTGGTCACCGGGTTCGCCGCTCTCCAGGTGCAGCAGTCGTCGCCCTCTAGCTTGGCCCCTCGGGAATCCATTATGGCGCCGGTTTTCGGATCGGCGCCGTTGCGTTCCGTTCGCTCGGACGCGCGTACCGTGGGGGCGGCGGCGGCGGTTCCCGACCTGCGGGGGGACGAGGACTTCCCGGCGCTAGGGGGCGCCCCCCAGCCGAGGGGGGAGGTGCGACGCTACGCCCAGGGGCCCACGGCGCCCCCCGCCCGGGCGGTGCCGCTGCCCACCAGCTGGTTGGAGTCACAGCACCCGGGCGCCACGGCCCTGGGACGCGGGGCGCCCCCCGGGCTCGGACGCTCCCATATGATGGCGGACGCGACTCCGCTAGGACTCGGTAGGGGCGGCGGCCGCTACTCGCCGTCCTCGTTCTCCTCCACTACGACCTCCCCGCTCGGTATCGGTCGCGGGGTCCTCGACGACAGACACCTGTCTGGCTCCGAGGTCAGCTCATATGTCAGCAGTGCCCCCGCGCGCCGCTGGGGTGGTCTCGGCCGCGGTGGCAATATGTGACGTCACAGGGAACTAGCAGTGTGACGTTCGTCTAATAAATGTGAAACCAAAACTTGTGAACTAGGTGCAATTTATTATTTAGGAGAAACCAAAGGATTGATGAACTTATTATTGCTGAATGTTGATCACTGGGACAGCATCAAGAAACAATGCGGATATTACCAGATCTGATACGATTGGTTTTGGTTGAAATGAATACATACGAACATCAGTCGTATAAACATTGTGCCTTTATTATAAACTATAATACAACTGTTTATGATATTTTAATTTTGTCTTAAAACTCAATTTTATCTAATACTGCCATGCACTATTTAGTGGTTGTGTAGTGTCTTGTCTGTAATACAGACGTTATTGTTTGTAATACAGACGTTATTATCTGTAATACAGACGTTATTGTATGTAATACAGGCGTTATTGTCTGTCAAACAGACGTTATTGTCTGTCATACTGACGTTATTGTCTGTAATACAGACGTTATTGTCCGTAATACATATGTTATTGTCTGTCATAAAGACGTTATTATCTGCAATTCAGATCTTATTGCTTGTAATACAGACATTATTGTCTGTAATACATTATTGTCTGTCATACAGACGTTATTGTCTGTCATACAGACGTTATTGTCTGTCATACAGACGTTATTGTCTGTCATACAGACGTTATTGTCAGTAATACAGACGTTATTGTCCGTAATACAGACGTTGTTGTCCATAATACATGTTATTGTCTGTAATACGGGCGTGATTGTATGTCTACTTTCCTTTTATTATAATTAAGTGGTTCTGTATTATTTACTAGAACAATGTATCTTTTTATAATTATTAAACAGTATGCTATATAATTCATTATTTTGTGGTTGTTATGAGTTCCATCATTTGGGAATCCTTACTAAGCAAGCTAAAAAATATGAGTATAATCTATTTCTTACGATTTACATAAAGTACACCGTCATTTCTTTCTGATTTATGGTGCATATATACTGCATTACTTAAATTAACGATTTATTTCTGTGGTGCATTATGCATTGGAAAATAATGAACGTTCGCTGTGATGGCGTAGTATATAGTCAGTCATTATTTTAATAGTAGGCCTACTCTACATGCGGTGTCCTGCAATTGAGGGCGGTAATCCCATCCATATATATCTATAATCGGCCTGCTGCATTGAAACTGCACATTGATATGCTATTCTGGCTTTAAAATATTTTGTCACCACCATGCAATCCACATATGACAAGCCCAATGCAGCGTGCATTAAGAATGCTATGCCGGCTTATTAAGAAAGTTACACCGCCATAGCTCCCAGCGTGCATTAAGAATGATATGCCGGCTTATTAACAAAGTTACACCGCCACAACTCCATATTCCCATGATCATTGCGAGACTATTCGCATCTTCAAGGCCAGTGTCCTGTAGGAGGCGTCTAAAGAAGGTCATGGGCTGTCCACCATGCTTATTTTCTCCAGGAGGCTGCCAAAGCACAAGATTATGCACTGGCTGGTCCTCACAGCGAGAGCAATGTCCTGCAAAGCGGAGGCGACTTTGTTCTAGTGTCCAGCTTGTGGAACCAATGAAACACCTCCAATGTTATGTAGTGTCTGGTTGGAGATGTGTGCATTGTACTTGACACAATGAACCCGGCGTAGCATTCTTGTGAATGTGCCATCCAGAGATTTGGTATCCTCGGCAGTTAGAGCCCAGCATGGACTCCCATAGAGGAGTACTGGAACTACTGCTGCTCTAAATAATCGGGCCTTAAGTTTCCGATTAATTCTCGGTGACTTCCAAATCCTGGAAAGCCTATTCAAGGCTGCCCATGCCTATCCCGTACGTATTCGAAAGTCCTCACCGGACTTCCGGATCCATGATCCCAGGTACCAGAAGTCGTCCACATGCTCAAGGATACCGTTATCCTTTGAGCTTATGCTCATCAGTTCAGAGACTTGCTGAGAACTTTCAAAGTTAACTGTCAGAATTTTGGTCTTTTTGGAGTTAAAAAAAGACCAACACTAGAAGCAGCCTGTTCTAATGAGCTGATGAGCCGTTGGGCTCCCTCTAGTGATTCTTAGAGTACTCCTAAGTCATCAGCAAAGTCTAGATCAGTTAGGTACTTGGCAGGATTTCCTCGACTTCTGGAGCCAGTAGGAGGAGTTACCATCACCCCATCATCATTATGATGATCTAAGGCCATGCGTAGAACATAGTCAACCACAATAATGAACAAGAATGGTGCAAGTGTGTCTCCTTGGAGGACTCCGCATAATACTTCAAATGGTTCTGTGTCACCGTCAGCAGTAGACACACATGTTGTCGAACCATCGCATACTGATCGAATTGCTGCAATAATTTCATCAGGAATCCCATATAATGAAAGTATGCTGAACATACGTGAGCGAGAGACTGAATCAAAGGCCTTGAAGAAGTCAACAAAGATAACAGCCAGATGCCTGCCTTTCTTTTTTGATAACTCGAATTGAATTGAAAACCTGTAAATTTATATTGCTGCAGTATATTGTATAAAATGTTAATCCCTAATCCATATCACAATATGGTTATCACAATCCCTCTAAAGTCGTGGTTGTCTAACATGATATAATTGTATACAATGTTGGTTGAAAGGAAAGGCGCATAGTCGCTTCTACAGTATACTTATTTTGACTTATTTCATAGGGTGGCGTTGGGATCTACGTATCATTATGAGGATCTAAGTTACAGCCAAGATATAAGTTCACACATGATCTAGTTAAGATCTAAAGCCTAGGATCCGTCCTCGGATGAGTCTATCTGATGACTGATGTTAGTATATTACTGCAGCAGTAACCAGTACAAGTAGGCCTACATCACATCAGCCTTGCTTCTGTGTGACTTACGTTTAATACAGTAGTACTGATGTAATACAGTACCGGTAATGTATACGACGTGGATTTACTACATGAAGGCCTAACAGGCTACTGTAATACTGTAATACAGTAATACTTTATTATTTAATTTGTCAAATTACCTCTTCAGAATTAATTTATCGATGAAATTATTCGCACTTATCGGCCGATCAGCATTTCCTCGGTCGTTGATATGTAGGCCTTGGCATTGTGACCGGTACCGATACACTACAGGTGGTTTCGCACCAGTGTCGCGGCCATTGAGACAGTTCGCCTCCGATAAATCATCAAACAATTCCCAACGAACTGGGCTAAAGTCTCGTTTAACACGATTTCGATTTTTCACACAGCTTACAGCTCTGATTACTTTAACAACATTTTTATTAATTGTGAAGAATTCGGTTTCATCTGCATCTTCTGCGCCAAGGGAAGACTGAATACGGTTTCATCTGCACTTAGATTACGTCTAATAAATAGCAACTTAATTTAATATTAGAGTAGTATCGTACCTACAGTACTGTGATGTGTAAATAAGTAATTGAAGTAATTGATATTTTATCATATTATAAAAATTTCATTCATTTTTCGTTGATGTTAAATTTTCCGGTTGGTAAAGAAAAAAATAGTTGATCGTTCCCGGGCTGTTTTATTAACTTTTGAGTGTCAGTTAATTCGGAAGCATGAGTTCGGAAGATGCAAGATAGCGAAGGTGCAAGTTAGCGAAGGTGCAAGATAGGGAAGGTGCAAGATAGGGGAGGTGCAAGTTAGCGAAGGTGCAAGATAGGGAAGGTGCAAGATAGGGGAGGTGCAAGTTAGCGAAGGTGCAAGATAGGGGGGGGGGTGCAAGTTAGCAAAGGTGCAAGATAGGGGAGGTGCAAGTTAGCGAAGGTGCAAGATAGGGAAGGTGCAAGATAGGGGAGGTGCAAGTTCAAGTTAGCGAAGGTGCAAGATAGGGGAGGTGCAAGTTAGCGAAGGTGCAAGATAGGGAAGGTGCAAGATAGGGGAGGTGCAAGTTAGCGAAGGTGCAAGATAGCGAAGGTGCAAGATAGGGAAGGTGCAAGATAGGGAAGGTGAAAGATATGGGAGGTGCAAGATAGTGAAGGTGCAAGATAGGGAAGGTGCAAGATAGGGAAGGTGCAAGATAGGGAAGGTGAAAGATATGGGAGGTGCAAGATAGTGAAGGTGCAAGATAGGGGGATCAAATAGCTCCTATTTAATACCATATGCTCCTAAAATCGAATATTTAGCGTAGCAACGGTCTGCCTCATCGCTAACATCAACGCTTCGTAGTTTTCCCACCACGTTACGTTACAGACTTCGCCCCTTTTCATTCAAATTATACATAATCACTATTCTGCTATTTTTTATTTGTAGTTTTTAGATAATTGTAATTATGTCTACATAAAGGGAGCTTTGAGAAACTTAATTGCCCTACTTCGTAAAATTTTGGTTTAATTTTTAACAATTCAATTCAATGTATTTAATCAGATAAACTGACGTATAAAAAAAACTGTAAAAATGCGGCTACTGGAATCGCACAGAAAACGTTAAGAATAAATAAAATTAATGTTCACAGTTAATAAAACATTAAGCCAATGCATTGTAGGGCCTAGTAGTAGCATAAGGTGCATTGTGGGGTTTAATATTTTTACTCCGGAGCAATGTTGTACATGTCCATGAAAAAGTAAAATTGAAAACATAAAAAATTTACGCCCGCCGTATCATAAATCCCCTTTACAAAGTTTTATGTGCTATTTTAAGAACAATGACATAAAATATTGAAAACTAACATATTAAAACTTTTTAGCGTGAAACATAAAGCTGCATAATTTTAGCGTGAGGCCTAAATCTGCATTATTTTATTTAGCGTGCGTCCTAAAACAACATTATTTTAGCGTGCGTCCTAAAACAACATTATTTTAGCGTGCGTCCTAAAACTGCATTATTTTAACGTGCGACCTAAAACAACATTATTTTAGCGTGCGACCTAAAACAACATTATTTTAGCGTGCGACCTAAAACAGCATTATTTTAGCGTGCGACCTAAAACAGCATTATTTTAGCGTGCGACCTAAAACAACATTATTTTAGCGTGCGACCTAAAACAACATTATTTTAGCGTGCGACCTAAAACAGCATTATTTTAGCGTGCGACCTAAAACAACATTATTTTAGCGTGCGACCTAAAACAACATTATTTTAGCGTGCGACCTAAAACAACATTATTTTAGCGTGCGACCTAAAACAACATTATTTTAGCGTGCGACCTAAAACAACATTATTTTAGCGTGCGACCTAAAACAACATTATTTTAGCGTGCGACCTAAAACAACATTATTTTAGCGTGCGACCTAAAACAACATTATTTTAGCGTGCGACCTAAAACAACATTATTTTAGCGTGCGACCTAAAACAACATTATTTTAGCGTGCGACCTAAAACAACATTATTTTAGCGTGCGACCTAAAACAGCATTATTTTAGCGTGCGACCTAAAACAACATTATTTTAGCGTGCGACCTAAAACAGCATTATTTTAGCGTGCGACCTAAAACAGCATTATTTTAGCGTGCGACCTAAAACAACATTATTTTAGCGTGCGACCTAAAACAACATTATTTTAGCGTGCGACCTAAAACAGCATTATTTTAGCGTGCGACCTAAAACAACATTATTTTAGCGTGCGACCTAAAACAACATTATTTTAGCGTGCGACCTAAAACAACATTATTTTAGCGTGCGACCTAAAACAACATTATTTTAGCGTGCGACCTAAAACAACATTATTTTAGCGTGCGACCTAAAACAACATTATTTTAGCGTGCGACCTAAAACAACATTATTTTAGCGTGCGACCTAAAACAACATTATTTTAGCGTGCGACCTAAAACAACATTATTTTAGCGTGCGACCTAAAACAACATTATTTTAGCGTGCGACCTAAAACAACATTATTTTAGCGTGCGACCTAAAACAACATTATTTTAGCGTGCGACCTAAAACAACATTATTTTAGCGTGCGACCTAAAACAACATTATTTTAGCGTGCGACCTAAAACAACATTATTTTAGCGTGCGACCTAAAACAACATTATTTTAGCGTGCGACCTAAAACAACATTATTTTAGCGTGCGACCTAAAACAACATTATTTTAGCGTGCGACCTAAAACAACATTATTTTAGCGTGCGACCTAAAACAACATTATTTTAGCGTGCGACCTAAAACAACATTATTTTAGCGTGCGACCTAAAACAACATTATTTTAGCGTGCGACCTAAAACAACATTATTTTAGCGTGCGACCTAAAACAACATTATTTTAGCGTGCGACCTAAAACAACATTATTTTAGCGTGCGACCTAAAACAACATTATTTTAGCGTGCGACCTAAAACAACATTATTTTAGCGTGCGACCTAAAACAACATTATTTTAGCGTGCGACCTAAAACAACATTATTTTAGCGTGCGACCTAAAACAACATTATTTTAGCGTGCGACCTAAAACAACATTATTTTAGCGTGCGACCTAAAACAACATTATTTTAGCGTGCGACCTAAAACAACATTATTTTAGCGTGCGACCTAAAACAACATTATTTTAGCGTGCGACCTAAAACAACATTATTTTAGCGTGCGACCTAAAACAACATTATTTTAGCGTGCGACCTAAAACAACATTATTTTAGCGTGCGACCTAAAACAACATTATTTTAGCGTGCGACCTAAAACAACATTATTTTAGCGTGCGACCTAAAACAACATTATTTTAGCGTGCGACCTAAAACAACATTATTTTAGCGTGCGACCTAAAACAACATTATTTTAGCGTGCGACCTAAAACAACATTATTTTAGCGTGCGACCTAAAACAACATTATTTTAGCGTGCGACCTAAAACAACATTATTTTAGCGTGCGACCTAAAACAACATTATTTTAGCGTGCGACCTAAAACAACATTATTTTAGCGTGCGACCTAAAACAACATTATTTTAGCGTGCGACCTAAAACAACATTATTTTAGCGTGCGACCTAAAACAACATTATTTTAGCGTGCGACCTAAAACAACATTATTTTAGCGTGCGACCTAAAACAACATTATTTTAGCGTGCGACCTAAAACAACATTATTTTAGCGTGCGACCTAAAACAACATTATTTTAGCGTGCGACCTAAAACAACATTATTTTAGCGTGCGACCTAAAACAACATTATTTTAGCGTGCGACCTAAAACAACATTATTTTAGCGTGCGACCTAAAACAACATTATTTTAGCGTGCGACCTAAAACAACATTATTTTAGCGTGCGACCTAAAACAACATTATTTTAGCGTGCGACCTAAAACAACATTATTTTAGCGTGCGACCTAAAACAACATTATTTTAGCGTGCGACCTAAAACAACATTATTTTAGCGTGCGACCTAAAACAACATTATTTTAGCGTGCGACCTAAAACAACATTATTTTAGCGTGCGACCTAAAACAACATTATTTTAGCGTGCGACCTAAAACAACATTATTTTAGCGTGCGACCTAAAACAACATTATTTTAGCGTGCGACCTAAAACAACATTATTTTAGCGTGCGACCTAAAACAACATTATTTTAGCGTGCGACCTAAAACAACATTATTTTAGCGTGCGACCTAAAACAACATTATTTTAGCGTGCGACCTAAAACAACATTATTTTAGCGTGCGACCTAAAACAACATTATTTTAGCGTGCGACCTAAAACAACATTATTTTAGCGTGCGACCTAAAACAACATTATTTTAGCGTGCGACCTAAAACAACATTATTTTAGCGTGCGACCTAAAACAACATTATTTTAGCGTGCGACCTAAAACAACATTATTTTAGCGTGCGACCTAAAACAACATTATTTTAGCGTGCGACCTAAAACAACATTATTTTAGCGTGCGACCTAAAACAACATTATTTTAGCGTGCGACCTAAAACAACATTATTTTAGCGTGCGACCTAAAACAACATTATTTTAGCGTGCGACCTAAAACAACATTATTTTAACGTGCGACCTAAAACAACATTATTTTAGCGTGCGACCTAAAACAACATTATTTTAGCGTGCGACCTAAAACAACATTATTTTAGCGTGCGACCTAAAACTACATTATTTTAGCGTGCGACCTAAAACAACATTATTTTAGCGTGCGACCTAAAACAACATTATTTTAGCGTGCGACCTAAAACAACATTATTTTAGCGTGCGACCTAAAACAACATTATTTTAGCGTGCGACCTAAAACAACATTATTTTAGCGTGCGACCTAAAACAACATTATTTTAGCGTGCGACCTAAAACAACATTATTTTAGCGTGCGACCTAAAACAACATTATTTTAGGGTGCGACCTAAATCAACATTATTTTAGCGTGCGACCTAAAACAACATTATTTTAGCGTGCGACCTAAAACAACATTATTTTAGCGTGCGACCTAAAACAACATTATTTTAGCGTGCGACCTAAAACAACATTATTTTAGCGTGCGACCTAAAACAACATTATTTTAGCGTGCGACCTAAAACAACATTATTTTAGCGTGCGACCTAAAACAACATTATTTTAGCGTGCGACCTAAAACAACATTATTTTAGCGTGCGACCTAAAACAACATTTTGACTGCTCTTGTACGTATTGAGCGTTTTACTTTATTCTTTACAGTTTATAAACGATAACATTACATTTCCTGATCAGAGAAACACCAGCTCTAATTGTTCGCATATCTGTTGCATCTTTACCAGCAGTGTCTCCCAACTCCCCAACTGATGCTGAGCTGCCGATCCACCCTGGCTCTGTGGATCCAGTAGCGCTCTGATGTTGGCAAGACAAGGCATCCTAGGCAACAGACGCTCTCTAACCGCAGTCTGTTCCATTTGAGTGCCGAGACCGTGCCGGCGATATCTGTCGGCCGCGGGGCAAATCGTGACGGCGTAGAGAGCCCTGGCCATCGCCCAACAGGCTGATACAGAGTGAACGGCCCCAATAGACCTGCGACATGATGACTTATCTGGTCCCAATGATAGAGTCTCTATACCTTGACTGTGACAAATCACCATCACACGACCCATAGGAAGATCCTCCACTTGGTTTATGGGCGTGTGTTCGTCAAGGAAGATAACGTAATTCCATTGGCCTTCCTTTATAAACTTCGTGAGTACTGGACTGTTGTCGTTTATCTCACACGGGTAAGTGACAATGTCAACTGGACTTTGTGACACCGATTTTGATATTCTCTTAGAAAGCAACGTAAGCGACTTGTCGACAAGTAATGTGGCTTTCTTACCTAAATAATAAAAGGGTTTAAATTTATATTTGAAATAGGCCCTATTAATGTTTAACAGGAGATTAAAATATGGATATCTAATTTATTTATTTACAATAATAATATATGAATGGGAATTGCGAGAATCTTTTAGGCTAAGGAAATAAGGAATGCCTGTTCACCACCATGGGTGATCTTCCACAGTAAACCCTCTTACATTGCGTTTCCTAAGTTGCCTTGGTTCCCATTTATCGACCACTGAAGGATGAAAGACCGGGTTGTGCTAGGCTGCAGAATTTAAAGCCCTGTGCCCAAACAATGCTGCCCCATCTAGGGATCGAACCTGGGCCTCCTGATTGGAAGCCCAGTAATGTACCACTAGACCAAGCTGCTGCTTTCAATAATAATATATCTATACTGTAGTTTTGCGAACCGGGTATGTACAGTATGTACTGTACTGCATATCGTGTCGCTGTACGGTATGACATCATTCGGCAGTAGAGCAGAGGCGTATCAGCCTCCTACCTCAGTGATCGAGTGAGTGATCAGTATAAAGTTTCTTTATTCCGACTAGCAATCTGGGCTGCGAAGCATACCTGATGCGCTGAAGGTTTGCTACATTAATGATAATAATAGTTAATAGAGTTCGATTAGAGCCATCCATCCATTTACAGTAGAAAACCGTTTTGTGCATAGGGCCAACTTTACTGCCTGCAATGTAATAAAGCGTCATTATTGATAAATGGTGATACAGATACGGATACTAACCCAAGGTCTGTAATACCCCTATCATTTGGAGTGCTCCCAATAAATTCATATGTAGTTGAGTTTGCGTTTGGTTGTGATCCACACAGACCAACACGTTACTTATGCTACCGTTACTCAAAACCAGTGAAGATTTTAACAATTCGCCGTATTGTGGGAATCTGTCTCCGTATTCGTCAACTAAATTATCCAATAAGGTTCGTTCTAATTCGTTAACGGCGTCGCGACTAGCTTCTGATACAATAGAGAACCTCTTATTGCCTAACTCTATCACGCAGATTGCCCTACCTGGGTGTCTGGGGGCGGGGTCACCTACAAGTTTATCCGTTATAAACAGCTGATTGCCCCCTCCTATTATAGATAACGGTAGATTTGCGTTACTAGTAGCCACCACAGCGGTCACCCCACAAGCCCAGGACACATAGACTAAATCATCATCTCCGTCTACCTCTGTAGTGTACGGCTCGCCACATAATACGTCTTTGGGATCAGCTACACCCATATCCACAGGATCCCCTATATGTATAGGAGCACCATGAACTTCCTCTAAGTATTGGGTAGTCCTACAGGCCGCCTCAACTAAATCTTTCGCTATCGCCATAATTGAGATCACTAATTTTCCATAGAACCGTCCTACTGATACGCAGTCAACGTTAGACCGGTATACTGGCACCGAATGTGGTAGCGTTACTCCAACCGCCGACAGGTATCTATAAAAGGACATGGAACATCCCACATAGAAAGTGACCATTTCCGACCATGATTCCGGCAAATCTGTTAAGTTTCGTAATGTTTCTATCTCGTCAGAACCACGTCGACGGACCCAGTAGAGTCCGGAATCCGTCCGAATGTCCACGCCCGGTACACAGTAACCAGGGAAACCGACTTCTCCCGGATTACTGCGGTAGAGAAGAGGCAAGGCGGATGAGTTTAGGTGGCAGAATGTTTCATAATCGTTAGCAAAATCCTTGTGAAACATGGATATGTTCGCTTGGTAATAACCTTCGTAAATAAAAATAAATATATGCCTACATAGAATTATCATTCATATTATTATACGTAATAAATTTATATACGTATTATTATTCCCAATCTTCTAACTTCATACTTTCCACAGGAAAATGTTAAGTAGAGAAATTCGCTACTCGCCCAAGCCTCTCCCTCTCGGACCCTCTTCTTGTTGGTTTTGTTAAAAATTCCCACCACTGTAACCTGCCCCTTTCCCTTAATTCAGCAATTAGAAAAGGAAAATGCATGTTTTACACGAGTTTTCATGTTGCCCACAATTTTTAATTACAAGCGTTCGCACTTATTTTGTTAATCGATAAAGATAAAATAACTAACCAATGCAGAATGTGGATGTGGAGAGCGGCTCCGAAAATCTGCCTTCTCTAACAAGTTGTCTATAAACGACTGGCGGAGATTGTAATTCAGTCAATTTTAGTTCCAGTTCCGTTTGATTCATTGTTTTAGAAAATCTATCAGTATTTATATTAATATTAGTCATAATTAAGAATAATTAATTTACAATGGCATGCGTTTTTAAGATATAGCTAGAAAGATAAGCCTACTTTCTCGAAAGAGACAAACATTAATAGGCCTGCCTACCCATTTGCAGTTTACACTGTAGGCCTACGTAAAAATTTAAAAGTAGTAGCGCCATGTAATTGTTTCTCCTACTGTATAAATTAAGAATTTAGTTTAAATATTTGTTGAATTACTGTGTGTGAATGAAAGGGGTGTGTGGAGGTTCATTGTTCTTTATATTAATGTACCTTGATCATGCGATGATGGTGATAGGGCTAAAGGTTTATTGATTCGATTAACTTGGCACTAAATTGAGTTAAACTGTTGGGAGTCACACAAAATACTGATGTACTGCATAGGCCTACAGTAGGGTCTCTAAGACACGTGTAAAGGGTTTAAATACAAATTATGCAAAACACTCCGCCAAACCATAAAAATGCCTCGGAATTTCTAACCCGTTATTTGAGCTAAAACGGAGACCAAGAATCAGGATAAGCAACAAAACTAAAGAGTAATTAATAATGGTTGCAGTAAGAAATCTTTGTTACAGTACATACTGTGCTGTAGTAATAAATGTTAGTTGATACTGCAGTAATAAATTTTTTATTTTTAGTTGTTTGGAGGTCATATTTGTGAAAACTTTCTCAAAGACACACTTTTTTGTAAATCTAAGTATTTTCAATGTTATATATACTACAGTATTATAATTACATTTTTACTTATGTTGTTTATTTAAACTAAAAATTACATAATGAAATTATGGTGGCCCTGAGCGGCCTGGTTTGTCAGTTTTGTTATCTTTTTTTGTTCCCCCGACTTTTTCAAACTCGTTTGCAAAACTAAGGGAAACAAATCTAATTGGCTGGGGTGGTTTCTATAACAACAAACACCCAATCAAGTTTGTTTCCCCGACTTTTTCAAACTCGTTCAAACGACTTTACAAAACTCGGGAAAACAAACCTAACTGGTTGGTTAGTGAATTTTCAAAATCTATTAGTTTCTCCAGTCTCCCTAACAACAACAACCAATGAACTAATACACGAAGTAGGTTTAATTGGCGTGGGAAAATTAACATATACTTCCTTGTTACTATGTAAGGTTCATAATTTTAAACTTATCTTAGTAGTAGTTGTATCGCGTTGTGTCACTAGTATGTCTCTGTTAGTTGGAACAAAATGATTGGATGTTTGTTGGTATAAAAACTACTACAGCCAATTATATTTGACCCTGTTCAGAAATTATTGGACATTTGCAAAATTACAAAAAACTGTACTTTTTAACAAATGGGGTATAGCTCAGTCATTTTTTGGTGCTAGGTGTTCAAAATTTATGAACGAACATCGAGATAAATATGTCATCTCTAATACTATAATAGCGCAAAAGTACGGCTACTCCTCCTCCTCCTCCCCTGCAAGTTGCTAAATTGCCAATATACTGTATTATTTATCTCGATGCACTACACTGATATTTGAGCCTCTATTATTAGTTAAAACTCAACGAAATGAGGTCAACCATATTACTTGAAACTGCTTCTATTGAATTAACTTCCCTTTAGTCAACCCAGCTAAATACTGTTACACTATATTGGAACATCGCCAACAGAGTAGGCCTACAATATGTTGTAACAGAAAGCCTCAATATCAACAGCACTGATCTTTTGGAATCTCTATTATTAATTCAAATCAATGAATGAGGTCATTCATACTATAATACTGGCTACTCCTGGCCAGTCCTGTGTGTACCTATACGTCTATGTATTGTATAATATAGTGTATTATTGTATAGTATAGTTTGTCTAAGCATTGCATTAAGAGGCCCATGTCGCATAATTAATATTAAATACACCGCCACAATTATTATTAGTTGGTTTATTGTTTAGATATCCCCATAGGATTCAATGGGGAGAGCTATCAGCTGACGTGGTAATACATTACAAACTACAGTAATTGTTTCTGTTTTCTTACTGTAAAACTTGGCAAGTAATAAATAGACTTCTCTGTAGTTTGGGCTTATCCATTGACTAGGCCCTCTACTAAATTTACATATATACACGAGCTGGTGTTTTTATCATTGTGCCAATGGTGTTTTTTCGGTTTATATCTATTTTTCAAGCACAGAGGGAAGGGAGTAGCCGACATGCCAGGGACCTTACAATCGGGACTGTTTAAAACCCGGGCCGACCTGGTTTCTACCAAACTCTGGCAGCTGGAACTGTAAAACAGCTATTCCCCCATCAGACTCAATCTGTTCTAACTGACACTTTGCAGATATGACCTGACCATAGGCTGCGTATTTGGGGGGACGCTAACTAAATTATTGGGATGAGGAGAACTTTGCCAGTCAGTACCAGGTCCCCAGATTTAAGACTGACTATCCGGGAGTCCAGTTACTTATAGGTCAAAATGCTCATGAAGTGGTAGAAACTTTACAGAAAGAGACCTGCCTAGCCATGGCCTTTACAGACCTATGCGGCAAGAACTAGAGTAGGTTGGTACTTTACAGGTCCATCTAAGAGAACTTTACGTGAGAGAATGAAGAATATCTTCGTCAACAAGGTGAGTAAGAGTGTAGTAGAGGTAGAGGATGATGAAACCAGCCCAGATGAGGAAACTCCATACTCCTCAGATAATGATGATGTCCAGGTATTGTATGATGAGGATAATGTCATAGGACCACTCACAGAAAATCAAGCCTGGTCTAATCAACTAATTCAACCGAAAAACGAGCTACTAGCATACGATGACGACGAACTTAATGATGTAGTGGAGCGATATAATGCCAAACTGAGAGATGAACATGCGGTAAGATTCTTCACTCAAGAAGCTGTGGAACCTACAGTAACTCATACGATAAAACTCTATCCATAGAGGAAGGAAGAGAGAGCTAAACAGATCCAAGCCACAATGACTCGCTACCTTAAGGAAGAGGGGCGTTATGAGATAGGTTTACCGTTCAGGAAACAAGAACCCAGCTTTATTAACAATCGACTGTTGGCCGTTATGAGAATCGAGCAATTACATTGAGGCTTATCCGCAAATGAGAAGGCCAAAGAGATGTATAATACTCAACTCAAGAAGTTCATCGACAAGGGATATGCGGAGCTAGTTCCTGCAGGAACCCCTTGTGACTGAAAGAACATATTATTTAACACATCATTACGTTCCCAAACCCGGTAATCCCAACGAAGTCCGGGTAGTATTTGATGGCTCTGCCTTATACAAAGGCCAGACCCTGAACTCAGAACTATTTCCAGGATTCATCTTACTACAATCGCTGTTGGGAATCTTATTGCGGCTCTGGCAATACTCCCATCACATTTGCCTCCGACATCGAAGGTATGTTTCTTCAAGTCAAGACATTACAATAGGATAGGGATAGCTTACGGTTCTTATGGTGGCCTGAAGGAGACTTCAATAAAGACCCGGTAGAGTACTGGGTGACCATCCAAGCTTTTGGCATTATCTCTAGTCCATCAAACGCTTGCTCAGTGGTGCGTACCACTGCAGACAAAAATCGAGACGCCTTCCCTAAAGCTGTGAATGAAAACATCAAGCAAGACATCTATATGGATGATAACCTCAAATCCCTACCAACAGTGGAAGAAGCGATTGGGGTTGCCAAGGGAATGGTGGAGTGTCTCCAACGTGGTGGATTCCAATTAACCAAGTTCACCAGCAACTCCTGTGAGTTTCTGGAGGCAATCCCAGTTGAAGAGAGAGGTGCTAAAGATCTCGACCTCATTAAGGATGACCTACCAGAAACCAAGACCCTCGGTTTAAAGTGGGACACGGAAAGAGATATTCTATTTTCCAATTAAAGAAACGCGATAATCCTACTCGAACTAAGGGGATCTGCCTAAGTATTCTGAGCACACATTTTGATCCATTAGGATTAATTAGTCCTAAAATCCTAGTTGCTCGGAGTTTAGTTCCACAGATATGGCTTGAGAACCACTCTTGGGATGATCCACTAAAGGGAGAACTGTTAAAGAAGTGGATGAAGTGGGAAGACTGTTTACCAGCAATTGAGAACTTTAAGATTTCCTGCTCGTATTTCAGTCACATTCTCCCCACCTATTACTACAAATTACTTACAATTACACAGGTTGAGATTACAATCTCTAAATAAACAATAACAAGTTACACATACAATTTTTAGGGTAATTTTACAAGAAATCTACAAACCAGCCTAACAAGTAGTTAGAATTTCTGGTTCTTCCAAACTGACAGGAAACTACGGTATTTGAAAACAATAAAGTAGTAGTAAGTAAGTTACGTTGTCCAGATAAGGAAATACCACCGTCTGATGACTTATAGTCTTAGCTCTATAAGTACTACGTTATGTACCCGGAGTGTCCTTACCTAGAGGTTAATTACCGAAGCCAACCAGAGCTAACGTGCCTATTAACCACGTTATAACACAAATATACTGCCTACACACTAAATTACTTTCGGAAAGCACTGTACTCTAAACCTCTCTAAACTCAAAACTCAAAACAAACTCTAAAGTTAGGTACAAGTACTTATACAACAAATAACCAGCAGTTAAATATACTTGAACAGCCAAAAGAACCACGGTATCTGCTGGAGTGACCGGAGCACAAAATCACCAGTCTTTACCTACGCCAAGCAGCCCTGATGTAGTACCGGGGTTAATTTAACTATAACGGTATGTATAACAAGCACAATTACTGTATATACAATATACAATATATCACAATCGAAATAATACTGGTACCGGTAAGTACCGGTTCGGGTGGTTAGGTAGTTAGGCCTACAGTTTACCGTCCGACCGGTTCATTCGACTTTGTTGCCTACGTCGCAATAAAGAAACTAAAAATCTATTATTGTTCTTACCAGAACAATAGACAAAATATATTTATTGCCTACTGTGCAATAAAGAACAAAATCTATTATTGTTCTTACCAGAACACTAGACAAAATATATTTATTGCCTACTGTGCAATAAAGAACAAAATCTATTATTGTTCTTACCAGAACATTAGACAAAATATATTTATTACCTACTGTGCAATCAAGAGTTTAAAACTATTAATATTCGCGCTTTTAGACCTTTAGCAGTTTAACCTGCCAATTTTAGTTGTCCTCTTGTTTATAAATCGACTTTAGCCTATATCAATTACTTAGTGTACTGAAGTTACATCAGCCGAAGCCAGTGTGTGCACGACCTTTCACCCACGGTTTTGGGAGACTGGATTCGGATTCCTTGATAGTGATTGCGGTGTAGACCTACTGTATTATTCGATTGATCGTTACTATATAATCTCTGACAATGTATTTACTTTCGGGGAAATATTAACAGTTCCTTTAGGACGTGGCGCTTTAAGTATAAAAACAGAGTTATGACTTATACTAATCACAACTAGATGGCCACAGAGTTTCGTAAAAAGCGCATTCTTTAGGAGATGCTTTATTAACCTTCACACTACTTCACACTACTTCGCACTGATCTGCCGACCGTCACTGAATTTCATCATATATAAGGAGGATCGCAACTGACACATGTAAGGATTATGAAATAGTATTTAATTCACATAAAAACCACTATAATGTAAGTCGCAATTGCTACCGGTAAACCTGTTCCTCTTACCTTCAGTAATCAAGAAGATTGGGGGTTTTATGATTATTTATCGGTATTCCCCAAATATAACAACAATATCCATTAATATAACAACAATTAATAACAGAAGTAAAATAATGCGGTGAACAGTCAGTATGTGTTTCTTATGCAGTGTTCCAGGTATGATGCAGGATGACATGTGATGCGGTGTGATGTTTAGTGATTCAGTGGTGCGTTAATAGTTTTACGTTCTTATAATCAAAGCCATCTGATGTTCTAGGCCAAAGTCTGAAACTTCTACAGAGAAGTACAGAAAATTCCAAGCCGGTTCTGGTGCTCAGAAAATAGTAAACAAAGACCGTAATGCATTGCGCGAGTTTCCATAGGCCTCTGTCAGACATAAGGGGAAATCGCTCTGATTGGTTGGACGAACAAAGAGATTCCATGTCCACAAAGAATCAGCTGATACTGTAGATTTCGTCATCGGGGCTCTGATTCCTTCCCGTCACGTAGTTGGGTAAATTTAGGGCTATTTTAGAGTATTCTGCGCATTGCGGGAAAAATGACTTGTTATGTCCGCAAAAGCCTCTACACTGCGCATTGCGGTATGTCCGCAAAAGCTTTTACAGCAAGAGTAAAATCAGTTAAAATTATTTAGTGTTGCTAAGGAAATGATTGTGTATTTGATCTGGAATGCAAAACTATTTTGTTTTTGCGTGTGTGTGTTTTGCTGGTTTTTGGTGTAGATTAACATGTATCCTGCACGGGTTAGTGTAGCTGATGAGCCAAATCCCGGCGAAACACATGCAAAAATAAATAAAAATATTATTTTTCCATAATTATTTTTAAATTGAGTAAAACAGTTTGAGAACAATACTGAAGGGTTACGTTAAACCTGAAATTTTCAGAAAATAGTAGCGATTTTTAAGTGACTGAGTGGTTTATATATATTTTTTGAGAAAATATAATTTAAGAAATTTTTTTTTTATACATAATATATATATATATATATAATATCATAAAGTAAAAATAATATTTAGTAAAAAGGGGCTAATTAATAATCCCTATTCTACCGGGTGTTCCATAATGATTGCCCCACCCCCCTGGCCAGCCAAACCTGTCAGACATGCACCTTAGTGTAATATACCATTTGAAAGAGAATTTAATTCTGAGCTTGCATGCAAAAATTTAGGGTCCAATACAATAGCATAATAATTTTATAGGCAATTATTTAAACCTATCTTACTTTTCAATATTTGTGATTTAATCGCAATTTTAAAAAAATGTAATTTATCCAGTGTTAGTGTTAGGCATCAGCTTTGCAGGTTGCAGCCCTGTTTAAACAGTTATTACTGCCTGACTTTTGCTGTATTGCAATATATTAAAGTATTCAGTTACCGGTATTAGTGTTTCTTTGGTAATTTTACTGAATTAGGCCTAACAGAAGTAATTAAAATGACAAATTCCAGTGTAATTTTCGATGACTTTGAAGAAAAACGTAAGGTTGACAGGATCAGAGAGGTTACTTTTAGAGAGGGTCGTGATTCTGTGGCATAATCAAACTGAACTCAAACCAAAACAAACGGCCCTTTTAAGGGCCTACATCCTTTGCCACTATCGATGAGCTCCCCGTGCTGCAAAGGGGAAGGGAAACATGGCTGTAAATCTGATGACTAACCCTGGATAAATTATATTTTTTAAATTGTGATTAAATCACAAATATTGAAAAGTAAGATAGGTTTAAAGAATTTCCTATAAAATTTTTATACTTTTGTATTGGACCATAAATTTATGCATTCAAGCTCAGAATTAAATTCTCTTTCGAATGGTATATTACACTAAGGTGCATGTCTGACAGTTTTGGCTGGCCAGGGGGGGCAATCATTATGGAACAACTGGTACATGGTTTTCACCTGCACCAACATAAATTTTCAACATTTTTCTCCCCACATGTAACTTTAACTTTGTGATTCTTAAAATTATTGTCTGTCTTTGTCAGGTTTAACTACATAATATAAGAAGCTATTCTTATCTTCCAGCAGATGTTTTGGTTCATCGAAATCTACAATTTCTCCTTCACTCATCACTATTACTCTATTGCAGTTTAATATAGTATTAATCCGATGGGCTATTGTCAAAACAGTTGCATTAGATAAATTAATTGATATGACTTTCTGTATAATTTCATCTGTATACTGATCAATAGATGATGTTGCCTCATCAATAAGCACAACTTTACAGTTTCGTAACATTGCTCTTGCTAAACAAACTAACTGCTTCTCCCCAACACTGAGGTTACTGCCACGATTATGAACTTCAAAATCCAAAATGACAGATTCCAAATCACAAGGAGTAATTGACCCATAACCACATTTAGAATCAACTCTCATTTCGATAGATGTTTTCAATTGAACACATTCTAGAACTGTAATGATTTCTATAGTGTCAAACTCATTGAAAGGATCTAAGTTGTAGCGCAAAGTACCTTGAAACAGAACGGGATCCTGTGGAATGACTGCTATTGACTTCCGTAAATCATGTAAACCAATTCCTGTTATGTCAACATCATCTATGGTGATTATTCCTTGAGGTTCTACAAGGCGAAGTAACACTGTAAACAACGAGGATTTACCAGCTCCTGTTCGTCCTACAATTCCTATTTTCTCAAAAGGCCGTGTCTCAAAATTGATTCCATGCAAAACCTCATTATCACCATACCTAAGTTTAACACTTTTGAAACAAATTACTCCAGCATTTGGCCAATCAATTGGACGATGATTAAAAGCTGTATGAAATGCAGCTTCTTGATCTAATTTTGTATAATCGAGAACTCGATCCACAGATGTTATATTAATTTCCAGCCGGGCTGAATCAAGTATGATATATGTAACATAATTTACCATGTTCAACATGTATATTACGGCTAAACACAATATTTCATTTGAAACAAAGCGATCTATATATAAAAATATGAGTAAAAACAAAAAGTTAAAAAGAGCATAAGATATGCACACAGTAATTGATAGCAATGCTTGAAGTCCATAAACCATAAATATCGATTCTGTATGTTTATCCAAGTGGTAGAGAAAATTTTTCATATAAATTGATTGAACCCCAAACGCCTTTATGACATCTCGACCTTCTAGGGTATCAGAGGCATGCTGAAATACAGGATTTCTTGCTGATCCTTCCAGAAATTTCACCTGTTTAAGGCTTTTCATTATAAATAATCGTATCTGAAGAACAAAAACAAGAATAGGGATAGATATTACAAAAGTCCATGGATTGGCTATTCCAGAAACTAAAATAACAATCGAGCAATGACATATATACTGAACCATAAATCCAAGTAGACTTGGGATTATGTTGTCTAATATTCCTAAGTCTTTGGAGAATCGGTTCAGTATTCCTCCTGCGGAGTTCTGATAGAAAAATTTCATTGGGGCATGACAGACTGTTTTGAGAATTTGATTATGTATATTGTTAGATGCGCCTAGTATAATCCTATATACTGCCAGAACACTGCATATGACACTTACTGAATATGAAACAACAAGATATGCATACACAAGTATAATGTATCCCCAATTTGTTTCAGTGATGAATTGCTTAATAATGTTATTCTCATTAAAATCACTTTCTTGGGTGTCATTTCCATTTGATGAGGTCTGAATGGCCCAAGTTATCAACCAATAATCTGAAAGTGTTAAATATATTAATGAACAAACTATTGTTAATGTTAAAACTAACAGACGTGGTCCAGTTAAACCAGCTTTAATAAATATGAGAGTAGGTCTATAAGGGATTTCCATGTTTCTTTCAATGAATGTATCAGAAACATTATTTATCGTGTCACGGAATTTATCATCTTCTGTCAATTCACTATTATAAATCTCCAAAGAAGTTATTCCATTCCCTATATAAGTTTGTGATGAGACCTCCATGTTTAGCGATTTATAGACATCATTGTCATAAAGAGAGACAATTCTTGAATTTGAAGGGATAATTTGCAGTAGGTGGGTGACGATAATTACAATACCTCTTGATTGGCAGTGCTTCAAACAGTTATCTACTAAGTTATTGGCCACTCGTCTGTCCACAGCTGAAAGAGGATCATCCATAAGATATATATTTGCTCTAGAATAAACCGCTCTCGCTAAAGCAATACGAGCTTTTTGGCCACCCGATAATGAAATACCTTTTTCTCCAACTAAAGTATTATCCCCATCTTTAAAATTTAATAGATCCATTTTTAAACAGCTAAGTTTGATAACATCGTTAAACCATTTTGCCTCAAATGTTTGGCCCAGTAGGATATTGTCCCGTATAGTTCCCGAGAATATGAATGGTGTTTGCGACACATAGGCCATCTTCCCATTCTTATTTATAGATCCAGTTTCTATAGGCAACTCTCCTAATATTGCCTGCAGTAGACTAGACTTTCCAGAACCAACTGGTCCTATTACGTATACGATCTCCCCAAAATATGCTTTAAATGTTAGATGATGTATAACATAGGCGTTATTGATTGCCCATTTTGCCGATATATTATCTACAGTTATAAAAATATCTTTAGGGTCTAACAAATTAATTCTCATTTTTTCATTTGCTAATTCTTCTCCAACAAATGTATTATTGTTAAAACCAAGAAAGTTATCAATTCGATGAAAAACACACTTAAGTTCACCACATTCACGCACCGCCACAGCAAATCCAATTAAACTAGAATTCAACCTGAACAACATAATATTCGTAGTCAACACTGTGACAATATTTAATATAAATCCTAGTGATGAGTATAATAAAAAAACAAAAAAAGTTACAATATTGACATAGGAAAACATGATTACAGGGTAGAATGATTGGGTAGACATGATCTTACTTATTTGTAAAAATTCTTTGCTTCGAGCCATTTTTACAGCTTCTTCAAATAATTCCTCCCAACCATATGCTTTTACTGCTTTCAATCCAACCAATATTTCACTCAACAATGTTATTCTTTGATCAGTTAATGCTGCAGCTTCAAAACGTAATCTTCTGATCAAGTCCGACAACCCCAAACTCAATGGAACAATTAAAATGATAAGAAACAATCCAAAAATGCCAGACCATTCTAGATAGTAAAATATGAAAGGAAACCACATAATCACTACAAGAGGGGCTGAGACTAAATAAATCGCAAATTTTCCCATTACCTCAAATCGACCAACATCTGATGACAACAGGTTCGTTACTTTACCAATTGTAATACTTTGAATTCCTTTTGTATCAAAAGTCAGGATTTTTGAATAAATAAGTGCACTGCATCCAACTTTAATCTTAGTCCATAAAAGAGCAGAATAGAAAGTCATATTAGTAAATGCCAGTACTGATATAAATGATGTGATTCCTATAATCATACAATCCACTAATGCACTTTCTCGTGAAATTTTGCTTTCAATCTGCAAATAGTACACAATCAAATGTTGAAGAAAGATCACTTTCATTATAAGGCACACTTCGTGAATGGTATCCAACAAGATACACAATATATATTCCTTCAAATAAACTCTTATTAATATTCCAAGAATATTATTTCGTTTTGTTCCACCCGCACTCTGTAATGAGAAAAAAATATTTTAATAGGAACTTCAACAACATTTCGATACACAATAAATTAGGCAGGAATACTAAATTAAATGATTTGTGGATTATATCCTTATAGGTGCAACTCCCTCACTCCCCAGCGCATATACCAATTCACTATAATCCACATCCCTATAATCCATATTCATAATAAGTTCCTACATATATTCACAATGTTAAACTTTCAACGGAATCTCTGGCGCCATCATCAGTACGAACAAAGATAAAATAAACCGTATGTAGCCCAGCTAGAGATGTGAAAGAGATTCACATATAAGAAAAATATAAGAAAATATTAAAAGAAAAAACATTCGCACCGCAATTTTTGGACCGGGTTCTAGTCACAACCAACAAATTTTATAAACCCACCTGGAGATTTAATGTTCTTAGGAGTCTTTTGTATTGATAATCAGCAGTTAAATTATCTGGAAGTGGTCTAAAGAAGTCATCACTAGCAATTCTTCTCTTCGATTGGATTCGTAGAAATGGCAAAATGTAGAAATATAACCCACGTAATAGCGGATTTGTCTTTAAATACGGGTTCATTGGATTCATTATTACCATGACGTTTTAAAAGCTTCAAAAAAATGTTTCCTTGTCTCCTGGAATTAGAATGTAGAGCAAAATGGTGAATGACAAAACCAAACACCACAATCTTGTACTGCATTTCCTAATACGGGTCCACCCGGGGTAAAACCAAACACCACAATCTTTTACTGCATTTCCTAATCCGGGTCCACCCGGGGTAAAACAAATGAATAATGTTATGTCTCTGATTCCATATTATATACGTATAAATTAAAACAATACCACTGACAAGTTTTGTCCGTGTTGTTTACATATGCAGGTCGTTTTATCGTTTGTATGTACATACTAATGTAAAATCGTTAAAATCAGGAACAATTATATTAATCTTATACAATACCACATGTTAAATGAAATGATAGAAGCCTGCCGAGCCCAGAGACATACAGCACAAAAACTATGTTGACAGGTGTTTATGCTAAGTTAGAGTGCATCAAAGTAAACGATACTCCGGTGTTTACAATACATACTCGGTTTACTACACCTTGTCCAGGAATATAGTGTGTATTTATTCAGGTAACCCTGACGCGCTTTTAGGACTTCCACAATTTCCAACAAACGATTTCAATATTCGCGGAATATTCACTTAAGTTTGCCAGTCGAATAACATAAAATATAAATCAATCTAGCACGGTCTATGACCCAAAGGGAGTCGGAAATATATCGGCAGGATAAAATAGGTTTTAGTGTATTAGCCGATTGATTCTCACAATATAATTCCCAACAGCAATATCGACGTACAGGGATTGTATCAACAGTTCCATTTGGGATGTCGTGCTCGAGATATCAAACAGGTCTATACGGCAATTACAAAAACAATACCAACAAAGATCATAGTCGGCACGCCCTTTAGGGGCATGGTATAATAACTCTGGCTGAAATACAAGCTGGTACATATGTATGCATAACCGGGCATAATAAACCGGAGGTTCCCTAATCAGAATGTCGATGTATTGCTGAATTTACTAAAGCTGTAAAGCCAAGTTGTTAACAGAGATTTCGTTAACTGTTTTTTGAGATTATTATTATATTAACAACCTTATTTCTCTTCAACGAAATCTCCATTAACAACTTGGCTTTACAGCCAGCCAGGCTTCCACAAAATTTGAAACCTTCCAGAAACCACAATTTTTAATTGAAAAACTTCGGAATTTTTAGTTAAAATTAATTGATTCCAGTGTCACTATCTCCTAGAGTGAAAGCGAGCATATTGGGGTATGGTTGAGTTTATAGGGCTGCAGCTCTTTGTCAGCTGATTTTAATTATTATCTTATTAATTTATATAAATTTGAATATTTGAATTTGAATATTTTCCCCCGTATTCAAGATCGTCCTGAATTAATAAGTGTAAACCACTGCAATCGGCCGCTGCTTATATCCAACCGAATGGTAAAGTCAACTAATAGCTGAACCATTCCATGTACTGAGCTGTTGAGAAGTATAATTCCATTGCCAGTCCAGTTTCCAGTCCATTATAACATTGCTTCATTTGAATATTATTCTAATTATATACATAAGCTTTGTAACCTAAAAAAAGAATTGAAATAATACTGTCCAAATAATAATCCAAAAATGATTTGTCAACTCCTACCTAACTCGGAATTCCCTGCCCTAGCTTCTAAGGGATTCGAATTTGTTAGCTAAATATAAATAAATTTTTCAACATTCTGACATTATTATATTGTTCAAAATATAAGATTTAAAAATAAGATTGTAATTGATTGGAAATAAATGACATTCCGAAACATTTTTTATTCAGCAAAACTATGTAAACAAGATACAGAAAATCCGAAGTATTTTGTGGAAATAAATAATATTCCGAAGGATTTTTAATTCACTGGGCCATAAGATATTGACTTGAAATTCAGAACTTTTGAAGTAAATTTGTTCAAAAATTTGTCAAAAACATTTTTTCTAACATTATTTTTTTACTTTTCTCAAAACATGCTTTCCCTTTTTGGTCGGTTTCTCTGCCACATGCCATTGAACTGCCACATATGGTATTATTTTGTAAATTCGATCTACTTTTGGGTGTTTAAATTATTGTTTAGGTGCATATATTCTATTTCCATTGCATCTCAGGTTTTTAGTAAGTCAAAAATCTTCGGAATTTTTCAGAATCTTCCGGCGGGTTTCCGCATTTTGTGGAGCCCTGTTTACAGCTTTAGTCAATTCAGCAATACGTCGACATTCAGATTAGGGAACCTCAGGTTTATGCCCGGTTATGCATACAGAATCAAATGGTAGTACTGAGTGTTGACAGTCAGATAGATATCAGACGAAAACGCAACAGTTCCAGATTCCAACACAGAAACCAGAATGAATGGTCTGTTGTGCTGACATAATAGCTGCTGAATACGTGTCTACCATCTACTGGTTCACCAAAGTAGCCTACTCAACGATTCTCAACGGTCTCTGACGGTTTCAAACTCGCAATTTCTACACAGCAAGAGAGGAAGAAAAAAACACGATAAGTATAATCTACCAACTACCGGTCTATATCTGTATATCTATTAATAAACTGCACTACAATACTGCAATATTGTTATTCAATTCAGCAATTTACTTGTTATAGTGTAGCCTAGTCCTTAGTATGTTTTTTGCTGTTAGTTTTTTTTCTCACTCACCCCGTTTAGCTTTACCTTCTCTTTCTTTGTTGGTGGTCTCTGTCATCACGAATCGGTCTTGGGGGCCGAAGACTTGATAGAGCCAGGACTCTCTACTGAACCATACAGATGTACGTACACAGGTTTGCAATAAGATAAAATAGCCATGCAACGTTAGAGGGTTAGTAGGTACCGCTACGATCACCCTAGTTTTCCAAGTGATAAACTAGGTCAATTGTCTGATTGTATTACTTTTTATGTCTGAGGTCGTGTTCGAACCTCATATCTATAGGAAGATCTGAGTCTATCATGAGAACCATGTCCCCTGTACTGGCATTTTCTTGCTTCGCAAAGCACTTGGTTCGGAAGGTAATAACTTTGGAAGGTAATAATGCTTGAAATGCATCGCAAACCGATTAGACAACAACTGTATTATCTGCCAGGTCTGCTTAAGATACTTGTCTAGCCATCCTCGGGTGTAGAGATGGGAAGCATGACCACACGGGCTTCTTGAGTAGGAAATGCGCTGGTATTAATGCCTCTAGGGATTCGTGGTCCGCTGATACTGGCATCAACGGTCGATCGTTCAGATAGGTGGTGATTTCCTCCATAAAGATTTGTAGGAGTTCCTCAATGAGATACGCATAGCATGGTACTACAAAGTGAAACGCTGTCTTTACGCTGCTTATCAATCTCTCCCAACTTCCTCCCCACCAGGGCGTCCGCTGTGTTAAATGTCCAATTGGAAGCAGTCACACGCAACTGATCATCCACCTGCCGTTGTGTCTTTGACATAACCAGTTATCTCATGGTCATCCAATACTCTACAGGATCTTGGCTGAAGTTATCTTCAACACAAGGCTGAGCAGTCGAAGACTACCCAGACTTCTTTTGGGCACATAAGGATGGGTTAAGTAATATGTGTGCACTGTCACTTCAGTTCCTGGAGGAACATATTAAGCATACATACATAAGCGGCATATCCCTTATTGTTGAACTTCTTTAGCTGTATCTTATACATCTCTCTAGCTTTATCATTCCCCAACAACCAACGTTGGAACTGCTCTATTCTCTTAACTGCCAGGGGCTGGTTGTTTATGAAGCTGGAGTCAACGTTTTCTAAAGAGAAGTCCTTGTAGCAACCACTTCATTTAGTTCGTCATCCTCATAGGCAGCTAGCTCATTATTTCTATGGATCAAGTAACGCAGCTCCACCTGATTGGTGCACGTTTGATTTTCAGTGAGTGGTCCAATGACATTGTCCTTATCATACAATGCCTGAACCTTGTCATCTGGGAATACACTCCTTCAGAGCTAGCTTCTGATGTATCAAGTTCCTCATGTACTCCTTCACTCATCTTTGCATTAAAGACTGTCTCAGTTCATTCTCTAAGCGTCCTCGCTGAAGGGCCTGTACAAAACCAGCCCACTCTACAGTAGTATTTCCAGCATAGGTTTGTAAAGGCTGTGGATTAGCAGGTCTTTTCTCCAGTACTTCCAATGCCACATGAGCGTTCTGTCCTATGAGTAATTGGACTCCTGGTTTGTTCACCCTAAACCTAGGGACCTGGTACTGACTTGCGAATTTATCTTTGTCCCAGTTATATAAATTAGCCTGGCTGGCTGCAAAGTTATTAATAGCCATCATGTTAATCTGGTTAATACCGTTCTTACCTGTTTGATCTTGGGGAAGATAGGGAACCTACATAGAAGTCGGTCTCTAGTTTAGACTTCCAAACTTTGAAATGCTTGCATGGCCATCTACTTCAGGACCCCTTAAAATAACGAGAATCAATATTTCCTGATTGGTTATAACTTATAAACCGAACCGGGTACCTAGCAACGCCATCAGCTGGTTTCAAAAAGCCATATTAAATGGCAGTTATTTTTAAGCTTTATTTGCTCATTTTGTCCCCTTTTTTTACTATTTTAATCGAAATTACTTTTATGACCTCTTTTATTGCTCTTTATGACCTCCTTTTTTCCGACATTCAGGCTGTACTGAAACAACATCCAGACTGTGATTTGCCCAGTAACCGACCTACTCAGTCCTACTCAGTTTTAATGAAGTTATAATAAATTACTTACACACTACATTCAGACATTACAAAATACAATTTAATTAAATCAACTGTGTAACCTTAACATGCACACAAGATGGCATGTAATAAGCTATAAGGCATTTTTCTAACCAAAAAAATAAACGATCACTTTACCAATTGAGGGAAAGAGCAGGTTACTGTGGTGGGCTTTTCTAACCGAAACAATAAACGATCACTTTACCAATTAGGGAAAGGAGCAGGTTATAGTGGTGGGCTTTTCTAACCAAAACAATAAACGACCACTTTACAAATTGACGGAAAGGAGCAGGTTACTGAATCGGGTTTTCCTATAACCAAAACAATAAACGATCACTTTAACAATTGAGGGAAAGAAGCAGGTTACATCGGCAAACAAAATTGACATTGTTGATCTTTATGGTAGAGTACTGTAGGCCTAGTCATGGTATAATATATATCACAATAGTCATAAGATATTGACTTGAAATTCAGAACTTTTGAAGTAAATTTGTTCAAAAATTTGTCAAAAACATTTTTTCTAACATTATTTTTTTACTTTTCTCAAAACATGCTTTCCCTTTTTGGTCGGTTTCTCTGCCACATGCCATTGAACTGCCACATATGGTATTATTTTGTAAATTCGATCTACTTTTGGGTGTTTAAATTATTGTTTAGGTGCATATATTCTATTTCCATTGCATCTCAGGTTTTTAGTAAGTCAAAAATCTTCGGAATTTTTCAGAATCTTCCGGCGGGTTTCCGCATTTTGTGGAGCCCTGTTTACAGCTTTAGTCAATTCAGCAATACGTCGACATTCAGATTAGGGAACCTCAGGTTTATGCCCGGTTATGCATACAGTATCAAATGGTAGTACTGAGTGTTGACAGTCAGATAGATATCAGATGAAAACGCAACAGTTCCAGATTCCATCACAGAAACCAGAATGAATGGTCTGTTGTACTGACATACAGCTGCTGAATACGTGTCTACCATCTACCGGATCACCAAAGTAGCCTACTCAACGATTCTCAACGGTCTCTGACGGTTTCAAACTCGCAATTTCTACACAGCAAGAGAGGAAGAAAAAAACACGATAAGTATAATCTACCAACTACCGGTCTATATCTGTATATCTATTAATAAACTGCACTACAATACTGCAATATTGTTATTCAATTCAGCAATTTACTTGTTATAGTGTAGCCTAGTCCTTAGTATGTTTTTTGCTGTTAGTTTTTTTTCTCACTCACCCCGTTTAGCTTTACCTTCTCTTTCTTTGTTGGTGGTCTCTGTCATCACGAATCGGTCTTGGGGGCCGAAGACTTGATAGAGCCAGGACTCTCTATTGAACCATACAGATGTACATACACAGGTTTGCAATAAGATAAAATAGCCATGCAACGTTAGAGGGTTAGTAGGTACCGCTACGATCAGCTAAGCTCGCTAAGCTCGTTTACTTTCGTCGCTCGCCCCACACCCGAGTATCGTGTCGTGTCGTGCACTCTAACTTAGCATAAACACCTGTCGACATGGTTTTTGTGCTGTATGCCTCTGGGCTCGGCAGGCTTCTATCATTTCATTCAGCATGTGGTTGTTGTATAAGATCAATTATAATTGTTTCTGATTATAATGATTTTACATTAGTATGTGCATACGAACGATAAAAACGACCTGCATTATCAGTCGACATGGTATACTTTTAATTTATACGTATATAATATGGAAACAGAGACATAACATTATTAATTTGTTTTACCCCGGGTGGACCCGGATTAGGAAATGCAGTAAAAGATTGTGGTGTTTGGTTTTACCCCGGGTGGACCCGCATTAGGAAATGCAGTAAAAGATTGTGGTGTTTGGTTTTATCATTCACCATTTTGATCTACCTTCTAATTCCGGGAGACAAGGAAGCATTTTTTTGAAGCTTTTAAAACGTCATGGTAATAATGAATCCAATAAACCCGTATTTAAAAACAAATCCGCTATTACGTGGGTTATATTTCTACATTTTGCCATTTCTACGAATCCAATCGAAGAGAAGAATTGCTAGTGATGACTTCTTTAGACCACTTCCAGATAATTTAACTGCTGATTATCAATACAAAAGACTCCTAAGAACATTAAATTTCCAGGTGGGTTTATGAAATGATTTTTTGATTAGAAAATATCCTCCCCTCCTGCAAGTTTGTAATATGATAGCATAACTTTAACTCGTTTTGGTTGAGGTAGTACTGTAGTAACAGAACTCTGCACCGCTCCCGCTTCTGTTTTAATGGGGTTTGCAAAATCTCTTCCCCCTCCTTGCCCTGCTTCCCAGCATTGATGCGCCGTCGCATACATCCAATGATAGATCAGAGATTTCCAACACAGCCAATTTAGGGATACTACAGTTTAACACACACACACACACACAGTCTGACTGTATGTGAATAATAATTTAAAGGGGGGACTGAATCTGCGGAGAGGGGACAGTTTCTGCTAGTGGATTCGGTCCCCCGGAAATGTATCCTCGGGGACAGATTCCACTGTTACACCAGTACTAACTTTACTAGAACCGGTTTACCAAACACCAGGGGGACCATGCTAATTATAATTAATTAATTAATTAATTAAATAAAAAATAATTAATGTTAAATGCTTGTATGCACAGTAACACTGTACTTCATCTTAAGTATCGTTTAGAAGAGTGACATTGTACCTACCGGTAGATAATAAAGTAATGATGGTAAGCACTTGTAAGTAATCTTTTAAACTATATTTATATTTCTTTTATCTTTGTTCGTACTGATGATGGCGCCAGAGATTCCGTTGAAAGTTTAACATTATGAATATATGTAGGAACTTATTATGAATATGGATTATAGGGATGTGGATTATATAGTGCATTGGTATATGCGCTGGGGAGTGAGGGAGTTGATCCTATAGGGATATAATCCACATATCATTTGATTTAGTATTCCTGTCTAATTTATTGTGCTAAATTCATTGTGCATAGAAATTGCATTGAAGTATCCTATTAAAATTTTTTTTCTCGTTACAGAGTGCGGGTGGAACAAAACGAAATAATATTCTTGGAATATTAATAAGAGTTTATTTGAAGGAATATATATTGTGTATCTTGTTGGATACCATTCACGAAGTGTGCCTTATAATGAAAGTGATATTTCTTCAACGTTTGATTGTGTACTATTTGCAAATTGAAAGCAAAATTTCACGAGAAAGGGCATTGTTGGATTGTATGATTATAGGAATCACATCATTTATATCAGTACTGGCATTTACTAATATGGCTTTCTATTCTGCCCTTTTATGGACTAAGATTAAAGTTGGATGCAGTGCACTTATTTATTCAAAAATCCTGACTTTTGATACAAAAGGAATTCAAAGTAAAACAATTGGTAATGTAACGAACCTGTTGTCATCAGATGTTGGTCGATTTGAGGTAATGGGAAAATACGGGAATAATTTAGTCTCAGCCCCTCTTGTGGTGATTCTGTGGTTTCCTTTAATATTTTACTATCTAGAATGGTCTGGCGTTTTTGGATTCTTTCTTATAATTTTAGTTATTCCATTGAGTTTGGGGTTGTCGGACTTGATCAGAAGATTACGTCTTGAAGCTGCAGCATTAACTGATCAAAGAATAACATTGTTGAGTGAAATATTGGTTGGAATGAAAGCAGTAAAAGCATATGGTTGGGAGGAATTATTTGAAGAAGCTGTAAAAATGGCTCGGAGCAGAGAATTTTTACAAATATGTAAGATCATGTGTACCCAATCATTCTACCCTGTAATCATGTTTTCCTATGTCAATATTGTAACTTTTTTTGTTTTTTTATTATACTCATCACTGGGATTTATATTAAATATTGTCACAGTGTTGACGACGAATATTATGTTGTTCAGGTTGAATTCTAGTTTAATTGGATTTGCTATGGCGGTGCGTGAATGTGGTGAACTAAAGTGTGTTTTTCAGCGAATTGATAACTTTCTTGGTTTTAGCAATAATACATTTGTTGGAGAAGGATTAGCAAATCAAAAATTGAGAATTATTTTGTTAGACCCTAAAGATATTTTTATAACTGTAGATAATATATCGGCAAAATGGGCAATCAACAACGCCTATGTTATACATCATCTAACATTTAAAGCATATTTTGGGGAGATAGTATACGTAATAGGACCAGTTGGTTCTGGTAAGTCTAGTCTACTGCAGGCAATATTAGGAGAGTTGCCTATAGAAACTGGATCTATAAATAAAAATGGGAAGATGGCCTATGTATCGCAAACACCATTCATATTCTCGGGAACTATACGGGACAATATCCTACTGGGCCAAACATTTGAGACAAAATGGTTTAACGAGGTTATCGAACTTAGCTGTTTAACAATGGATCTATTAAATTTTAAAGATGGGGATAATACATTAGTTGGAGAAAAAGGTATTTCATTATCGGGTGGCCAAAAAGCTCGTATTGCTTTAGCGAGAGCAGTTTATTCTAGAGCAAATATATATCTTATGGATGATCCTCTTTCAGCTGTAGACAGACGAGTGGCCAATAACTTAGTAGATAACTGTTTGAAGCACTGCCAATCAAGGGGTATTGTAATTATCGTCACCCACCTACTGCAAATTATCCCTTCAAATTCAAGAATTGTATCTCTTTATGACAATGATGTCTATAAATCGCTAAACATGGAGGTCTCATCACAAACTTATATAGGGAATGGAATAACTTCTTTGGGGATTTATAATAGTGAATTGACAGATGATAAATTCCGTGACACGATAAATAATGTTTCTGATACATTCATTGAAATAAACATGGAAATCCCTTATAGACCTACTCTCATATTTATTAAAGCTGGTTTAACTGGACCACGTCTGTTAGTTTTAACATTAACAATAGTTTGTTCATTAATATATTTAACACTTTCGGATTATTGGTTGATAACTTGGGCCATTCAGACCTCATCAAATGGAAATGACACCCAAGAAAGTGATTTCAATGAGAATAACATTATTAAGCAATTCATCACTGAAACAAATTGGGGATACATTATACTTGTGTATGCATATCTTGTTGTTTCATATTCAGTAAGTGTCATATGCAGTGTTCTGGCAGTTTATAGGATTATACTAGGCGCATCTAACAATATACATAATCAAATTCTCAAAACAGTCTGTCATGCCCCAATGAAATTTTTCTATCAGAACTCCGCAGGAGGAATACTGAACCGATTCTCCAAAGACTTAGGAATATTAGACAACATAATCCCAATTCTACTTGGATTTATGGTTCAGTATATATGTCATTGCTCGATTGTTATTTTAGTTTCTGGAATAGCCAATCCATGGACTTTTGTAATATCTATCCCTATTCTTGTTTTTGTTCTTCAGATACGAATATTTATAATGAAAAGCTTTAAACAGGTGAAATTTCTGGAAGGATCAGCAAGAAATCCTCTATTTCAGCATGCTTCTGATACCCTAGAAGGTCGAGATGTCATAAAGGCGTTTGAGGTTCAATCAATTTATATGAAAAATTTTCTTTACCACTTGGATAAACATACAGAATCAGTATTTATGGTTTATGGACTTCAAGCATTGCTATCAATTACTGTGTGCATATCTTATGCTCTTTTTAACTTTTTGTTTTTACTCCTATTTTTATATATGGATCGCTTTGTTTCAAATGAAATATTATGTTTAGCCGTAATATACATGTTGAACATGGTAAATTTTGTTACATATATCATACTTGGCTCAGCCCTGCTGGAAATTGATATAACATCTGTGGATCGAGTTCTCGATTATACAAAATTAGATCAAGAAGCTGCATTTCATACAGCTTTTAATCATCGTCCAATTGATTGGCCAAATTCTGGAGTAATTTGTTTCAAAAGTGTTAAACTTACGTATGGTGATAATGAGGTTTTGCATGGAATCAATTTTGAGACACGGCCTTCTGAGAAAATAGGAATTGTAGGACGAACAGGAGCTGGTAAATCCTCGTTGTTTACAGTGTTACTTCGCCTTGTAGAACCTCAAGGAATAATCACCATAGATGATGTTGACATAACAGGAATTGGTTTACATGATTTACGGAAGTCAATAGCAGTCATTCCACAGGATCCCGTTCTGTTTCAAGGTACTTTGCGGTACAACTTAGATCCTTTCAATGAGTTTGACACTATAGAAATCATTAAAGTTCTAGAATGTGTTCAATTGAAAGCATCTATCGAAATGAGAGCTGATTCTAAATGTGGTTATGGGTCAATTACTCCTTGTGATGTGGAATCTGTCATTTTGGATTTTGAAGTTCATAATCGTGGCAGTAACCTCAGTGTTGGGGAGAAGCAGTTAGTTTGTTTAGCAAGAGCAATGTTACGAAACTGTAAAGTTGTGCTTATTGATGAGGCAACATCTGCTATTGATCAGTTTACAGATGAAGTTATACAGAAAGTCATATCAATTAATTTATATAATGCAACTGTTTTGATAATAGCCCATCGGATTAATACTATATTAAACTGCAATAGAGTAATTGTGATGAGTGAAGGAGAAATTGTAGATTTCGATGAACCAAAACATCTGCTGGAAGATAAGAACAGCTTCTTATATTATGTAGTTAAACCTGACAAAGACAGACAATAATTTTAAGAATCACAAAGTTACATGTGGGGAGAAAAATGTTGAAAATTTATGTTGGTGCAGGTGAAAACCATGTAGAATAGGGACTAATTAGTACTATTAAACACCTTTTTACTAAATATTATTTTGACTTTATGATATTATATATTATATAAATGTTGATGATGTTACCTACATCCTCAGAATATTTAAATTATCAATTTAAAAATCATTTAAATATAAATAAAATTAAATCCCATCACTTGTTATTTTCACTGTTAATTATCAATTATTATGTATGATTAATGATTCAATGACCTTCCACTGGAGATAGTAGGAATATTTGCAGCCCGAGTTTTCTTCGGAGGTAACTCGGCGATCGTACACATCGGAGTCTCGCCGGAAGTCGCTGGACTCATCATCTCCTTCCGGGCACTTGGTGGCGCATAAATCCAGGGTGGGGTGAGGGGTTGGGTCCCAGTTGCAGCCACCGGTCCGGTGGAAAATGTCCTGGATTAGCACAGTGGCTGAGGCGCCACTATCCGCGAAGACATTGCGTATGATTCCGCGCCAAATATACCAAATATATAATCAGAGCGTAGTACATAGAGCGTATACATAGAGCAAGTACAAACAATATAGTGCTGGGCCATCTGTCTTGCAGTGCGCCCTGTGACCTGGTGACTGCAGGATGGTAGTTAGTATCCTGACCAGCTAACTACTTATGTGCTGTCTCTACTCAGTAAGGTAGTAAGTATCCAGAATCTGTGTATGTCTGTGTAGTCTATGTGACGGGACTGAGTTCAATGATTCCGACTGGGTTAGGTTGTACGCATCACTTTACTGCTGGGCTGCTGAACTAATATCTTTGGCCGAAGGCCGTCGGGAAAATAACAGAGTTTGTGTTTCTTGTTGTTAATGTTCCAATGATAATAGCACAGTATGTATAACAGTCGTATAACAGACGGTGACACAGAACCATTTGAAGTGTTATGGGGCGTCCTCCAGGGAGACACACTTGCACCATTCTTTTTCATAATTGTGGTTGACTATGTTCTACACATATCCTTAGATCATCATAATGAGGATGGGGTGATGATAACTCCACCTACTGGCTCCAGAAGTCGAGGAAATCCTAACTGTCCAAGTACCTAACTGATCTAGACTTTGCTGATGACTTAGGAGTACTCTCAGAATCACTAGAGGGAGCCCAACGGCTCCTCAGCTCATTAGAACATGCTGCTTCTAGTGTTGGTCTTTTTATTAACTCCAGAAAGACCAAAATTTTGACAGTTAACTTTGAAAGTCCTCAGCAAGTCGCTGATCGGATGAGCATAAGCTCAAAAGATGGTATGCTTGAGAATGTGGACGACTTCTGTTACCTGGGATCATGGATCCGGAAGTCAGGTGAGGACCTTCGAATACGTAAGGGAAAAGGATGGGCAGCCTTGAATAGGCTTTCCAGGATTTGGAAGTCACCGAGAATTAATCGGAAACTTAAGGTCCGATTATTTAGAGCAGCAGTAGTTCCAGTACTCCTCTATGGGAGTCCATGCTGGGCTCTAACTGCTGAGGACACCAAATCTCTGGATGGCACATTCACAAGAATGCTACGCCGGGTTCATTGTTTCAAGTACAATGCACAAACCTCCAACCAGACACTATATAACATTGGAGGTGTCTCATTGGTTCCCCCAAGCTTAACACTAGAACAAAATCGCCCCCACTTTGCAGGACATTGCTTTCGCCGTCAGGACCAACCAGTGCATAAGCTTGTACTTTGGCAGCCTCATGGAGTGAATAAGCATGGTGGACAGCCCATGACTTTCTTGAGACGCATCTTAAAGGACACTGGCCTTGAAGATGCGGATGATCTAGCAAATGTCATGGGTGATAGGGAGTTGTGGCGATGCAATGCAGCTGCAATGCAGCATGCCGATCCTAGGAGTAGTAGAATGTATAACAGATAATAGTAGAAATTGCAATACAGAATGATAACAGCAGTATATGAAATGACGGTCTAAACTATTGCTGGTCCCTAACTGTGTGATTAATGAACTGACCGGTAAATCAGTAATCAGGATAACTATATGATTGATACACATACATATTGGTTTCACCTCTACTCTACTTTGGCCTTTGTTACCCAATGGATGCTTTCCTATCTTTCCCCACGTGCTCCCCTGCCCGCTATTGGCTTATATACTAATTGTCACTTTGGCACTCCTTGTAGGTGTTACCCCCTGCCGCTAGCCTCGACTGGCTGGGTTCTCCCTCTGAGGTGGTTTGACCTCTCTCTGTGGCTTAGGGTGTGTGTCGCCCCCCCCCCCCCCCGAGTTGGTTATGAGGCGAGATTATTATTGATAATCTCGTATAGCCAACTATATTGGTAAAATGCCACTGGTCCCATTTTCGGGTGGGTAATGTAAGGGAATTGAATCTGCTTACACTCCCCCCCCCCATGCTATCTTCCCGGTAAGAAGATAGCATCAACCTTAAGTGCGCTTCAATTCCGCTGGAACCCAATCTAATATTGGGTGTGGGGTGGAATTCTTTACTCGGGGTCGGCTTTCCAGACTGCCCCCCCTGGGTGTGTTATTACTACCCATCCTTGGTGCAATTGCGAGCTATGTTGCTCCGAGGTATCTGGTGTCTCTGTTTGAGACTATTGTGCTCACTCTCCACACAATTTTCTTTAACCTTACTCAAATCTTCCTCATGGACCTTGCTGTCCCTTACTCTCACTCTGGTCCCTTGAGACTCATCCTCTCTCACTGCTCGTTTCCCACACTTGAATTGCACTCCTTTCACTTCCTCACACCTCTACGCACCCTCTCCGTACTTCCCCCGATTCCCCTGTACTCAACCCATTTTACTTCACTCACCCCTGACGAGCCTCACCTTCTCTTTTGTGCCGTCGCACTCAAGAAGCGTGATCCATCTAGTGTCTCGTCCTCCTGTCATAGTCAATTGGTCCCCAGTCCCAGTAGCTAGTTGGAAAAACGTTATATATGACTATAGTACTTACATTGATTATATATTTGATCATTAATTAATTATCTACATATGTACATACTAATTGCACTTGATTATTTGCACTTAGAGTTTGTACTCTGTCCTACATGTGGTGCCTTCCAGGCTCACTGCCATCTCTGTCCCTGAGTTCTAGTTCGCTCCTCCCGTCTTCGGGAACCATCTGAGTTCTTTGCCCCTATCGTTGTCTTGTCTGGGCCGCTTCCTTCCCTCCGGCTTGTCCTCCTTGAGACTCCTCATTCTTGCCATTACCGTCTTGCTAAGCGCCGTCGTTGGTTCTTTGGGCGCAGGTGTTATCAACTCCCGGTATCGCTTTGCAGGTGGTCCCTCCGAGTGTCCCTCCTGTTTCCCCCTGGTAGCATCCCATAGGATCATTTTCATCGCCTGCGGCACGTGCTCTGCCAGAATGTCCCTGAACTCGACCCTGTTTTCCGGTGACCATCTATCCAAGTATCTCTGAGTGTTAATGACTCCTCCATACGATGCCGCTGTCGCTACCTCCTGATGAATGGTAGTCTCCTCTTGATAATCTCCTGGTGGGCTCCCGGATTGATATTAAAGAAGCCCCACTGGAACTCCTGGGCCTTCATCCTCTGCCGTGTCATGACACTGACGTCAGCCCACTCCTCGAAGATCTTGAACTTCTCTTCATCGTCCATCCAGTCGCACTGGCCCCCATAGTGCCCTCAAAAGTTGCACTTTGAGCATCGGTTGTGCAGCCTCGGACATGCCCCCATCCTATGGGTCGACTCGTGGCAGTAGAGACAGGTCGTCCCCTTCTGGAATCGATATAAGCAGCTCTTTTCCTGGTGGGTTAGTCTCCCACAGTAATCACAGCCGTGTATCAATGCGTCCCACCCCAAGTCGTCCTCACCTAATTGGTTTGGCCTTACAAAGGCTCAATTTGGATGAGTGCCGTTAAACAAGGTGTTCTGTGTTCCGTTCAGTAATGGCCTACCTCCTAGATTCGAATTTTTCCATATATTTTCAAATATACCCCCCCAAAGTGTCAATTTTTCTTAATTTGTAAAATTTGTCAGTTACTTTAATTATGATTCTAGAACTCCCTCCCTCCAGTTGCTATAATTTATTAATTTTTTTTCTAATATTATTTATTTTTCCCTCTCCCTGTGCTATTAACAACTGTCAGCGGGTTATTTTAACTTAGATATCCCTTCTACTTTGTATACAGGGAAGGCTAGCTATAATTTTACTACGCTAGCTTCTTATCAGACAGCTTTCTGGCCCTGTAACAAATATCCTATACTTACACTACGGGCTGTGCGGTACAGTAGTCTGTTTCGTGCGGCCTACACGGCCTGTCCTGCTGTACCCACATGCCCCCCTCTTCCCTCCGTGGTGCTCTCAATGCCCACAACTTCTACGGTACTATGTACCCTACTACTACTACTATGGTATGCCTACATACCCTTTAATTCCGCTTACTACGTGGCGCCCTCAGTGCCCACAACTTCTATGGTACTATGTACCCTACTACTACTGCTATGGTATGCCTACATAACCCTTAATTCCGCTTACTACGTGGCGCCCTCAGTGCCCACAACTTCTACGGTACTGTGTACCCTACTACTACTACTATGTACTACCTACTACTACTATTACTACTTATTTTATTATTTTGCTTGTTTATTTTTTTGTTTTTATGTGTGGGAAGGGCATCTCGCCCTCATTCCCACCCCCCCCCCCCCCCTCAGTCCAATATATTGGACGACTAAACTTTAAGGTGACCCTTCCAATAGGCAACACTTTCCTACCGCCGTGCTGTAGGTCTTCCTATCTTTGGCCCTTATCTTTCCTACAATCCTCACTTCCACCGACCTAATCCTGCCATCCTCGTCCCCCGTCAGTCCAACTTATGGGACGACTCAACAACCTAAGGGCGATTCTTCCAGCAGGCAACTCTCCCACTGCCCCCCTGTAGGTCCTCTTAATCTTCGTCCCACTCTCCTTGTCAATTCCAACTCACTTGGGATTGTTCTTCCTTTCTCCTCCACCCTTAAATCGGGTCTTTCCGTCATCTCACTGATCTCTTCGTGGTCCTCTGGCAGCAAAATACTACCCTCCATCTTGTCGTCACTTGGTGGTAGAATGCCGCCCCTCATGCCATCCTCACTGGTACATGCCACCTCTGCTGGCCTCCCTCTCAATATGTGCGCTGGCATTAAAGCCCCTGATGACCCCGGGTCATCCTTCAGCATGCATAATGGCTTACCATTTAATGCCCCTTTGCACTCTGCCAGCCCCATATGCGTGTGCAACACACCTCCTCCAACTTTCCTGCCTCCTTTGTCACGCTTCATCATCGGCCTCTCCGCCCTTGGTCTAATCTTCCCACATCCTCTCCCTTTCCACCTTGTCTTCTTACTCGACCTCCTTCCCATCGGTATGCTTCTCAACTGGAACGGTGTCTGTTCCGGATATCTCTCCGGATATCTCACCGTCCACTCTTCTCCATCCTCATACCGATACTCCCCAGGAACATCTATGTTCCATCCCATCGCCTCTAGGTCCTCTGCCTCTCCTCATTGCTTCTCCTCCTGGCTCATCTATCGGCGGTATTTCTCTGAATTTATCTTCCATCCTTTCACCACGCCCCACCATCTGTGGTTCCAGATCCATACCCATCCCCGACTCCAGGTATCCTCCCTCGGGCTGCTTCTTGTATGGGTCCTCCCAGGGCCTTCAATGCCTCCCAAGGCCCTGGTCCTCCCCATCGCCCGTCTTTGGTTTCTCCTCTATGTCCTCAACAGTGCCGGACAGCATGCACCCTATTGTCTCGGAGACGCTGAATGGGATTTTGGTCGTGATTGGGCCGTTAAGTGTTCATCCAAACGGCGTAAGAATCGCCACTGGATCTCGTTGTTTATCCCCTCTGAATATGGTCCGTACTCTCTCATGGGCTGTCGGGCAGTCCATGCCGACTATAATAGATACCTTCGAGATGTCCACTTCGGGTATTGAGAAATCGATATCGTCCACGAACCGGTATTGCTTGACCTCGATCCTTGTGGGCCTGGCGTTTATATTAATCGATTCTATTATTTGGATGGGGTCGATGGTCGCCCCATAATCGCAGCCTGGTGCTATTGCTGATATCTCGCAACATCCCGTTCTCATCTCCAAGACCTCGTCCTTACTCGAGATAGTAGTTACTGCCATTTTACTTGGCCTCGTCTGCAACCCTATCTCTCCGGCCACTCAATTCTCCACTAGCATGAAGGCTGCTCCGCTGTCGACCAACATTAACATCGTGACCAACCGCCCACTCTCTCCTATTGTCCTCACCGGTACCACCCCGAGTAGTACCGTTCCCCTTCTCTTCGCTCCCGTGGTGCTTGTCGCCATTGTTTGGCCTTTACCTCCATCTACATCGCCGTGTTTCATTGGTGTTTCCTTACACTCTTCGAATCTGTGTCCTCCTACCACACATTGATGACAAATTCCATTTATACCCGCATAGGCTACCCGATCTTGTTTAGGCAACGCCTGCCAATGCTTGCAATTCATGGTCCAATGGAATGCGTTTGTGTGTAATTGGCATTTGTATTTTGGATTGTAGCCTTCTTTATATAGTGCTTCACGTATCGCGCATATATTTATACCTATCGGTTTAGTGTTTTTATTATTTGGACTCGGCCTACTGGGTGTGTTGGGATTATATTTGTTCGTGTTGTTGTTTTGTTTCTGTCCCTGCCACGGTGTGGCCCTACTCCCAGCTGTCTGTGGACTTGCAGTCCCCTGTGTGGCCACGTATGGTAGTGACTGTCTTAATTTTGGTAGCGCATTCGCCGCACTGTGCTCGGGTTTAGGCCTGTTGTATTCAGCTCTCGGCGCCTTCCCCAGACTATCCTCGCTGTAGACTGGGTCTGTAATCAATTCCGCCTCATAGTTAAGGAAGTTCTACATCTCCTCTAGCCCTGGCTCCGCACCTTTCTTCTCCCGGGTGGAGAAGGCGATCTTTCTCCACTTGTTCCTCAGCCAGATCGGTAGTGCCTGCACTATTGTAGTGATGTTATTCGATGCGTTGAGTTCGTAAGGTGCATCTAGGGTCTTTAGCACAATCAGCGCCTTTTCGACTTTATTCGCAAAGGTCTTGATGCTGACAGGGTTATCCTGTAGTCCGCCTGATGTTAATCCCCTTAAGGTTTCTCGGATGATCTTCGCAGGATGTCTGAATTCCCTGTCCAGGGCCCGCCATGCAGTTGTGAATCCACCTTCGATACCTTGGTACTGCCTTACGATGTTGTATGCTGGCCCCCCTGTGTAAACTTGTAGGCATCAAGTTTTCCGTTAGTATTTCGTTGCTGTACATACGCCGGAACTGCAGGTATTCCTCCAGCTTACTACCATCGAATTTGAATGGCTCCACTGGCGGTAGCTCAATCATGGTCTTTAGTACATCGATGAGTGTTGCCATTCCCATCGATTGTACTTCCAGTGCGCTCGATAGTTGTGATACAGACTCCCTTGCTGTTGGTTGCGGTTCACCCGTCGGGCCTGTCGACTTTCCTTGTGTAGGATATATCATCGGGGGTAATGGTCCCCTCCATATCTCCGTGTCACATGACTTATTTGGGTCTGAGGGGTTTGGGGTTTTTGTTCTTGGTTGAGCATACTGCTGATATTGCAATGGGGGAATGTCACCCTGCCCCCCCCCCCCCCCCCCCACTGGTGTTATATTTGGTACTGGGGTTGATGTTATCATGTTAGGGCCCATGCATCTATCGGCAATATCTCCCCCCTCCCCTGGGTATATATTATATCCCTGCATATTATAGTCATACTGGTGTGCAGGTACCGGTATAGGCCTATCCACTTCTTGCCTTCCTACCAGTATGTATACCGCGACTTCCGGGTCTAATCCCGTTGTCCGCGCTACCCTATCGCCTACACCATCTCTCCCAGCATGGCCTATAGTATGTGCAGTAAGGCCTACAGTATGTCCTGCAGTCTGCCTGTGTCCTTCCAGACCGAAGTTTAATCTTCTCGAATATTCCAAGAAGTCCTCCCCGCGACTACCGTATTCTCGATCGGCAGCTACGTTCCGTCGGGAAGTCTCTCTTCGATCTCCTATCCTGTCTTCATCCTCATACAGGTACATCCTGTACCCTTCTCCCGGTGTGTGGTATATCTCACCAGGTTGTGTTTCTCCGGGGCGACGGAAATCTCCCGGAGTACGACCCCACCGGCTCTCTGACTCTATCTCGACTACTGACGGTTCACTGTCCGTCCTTCCCCTCCGGTTGCTCGTAGCAACGCTCCTTCAATTCTCCTCACTTTGTCTCACTTCAGTGCAGTGTTCCTCCTCGTGAGATCTCGCTTTGACCTCCCGGATAAACTCCACTGTTCTTCTTCCGTCTTCCGACTGGGCTCGACGTCTTCTCGCTCGCCCGCTGACGGCGCCAACGTCTCTCTCACTGCCTGGTTGGATGGTCCTGGGGATATTCGCAATCCCCCTACTATTCTCTGTCATCGGGTGCCGCGGTTCACCTAACTTGCCACGCGCATTATCTGCCGACGCTTGTGGGACATTCTCTGCCCCCCCCCCCCCTCTTGCCACTAATCGCTTGTGGTGGGGCGCCCGTAGCCCCCCCCCCCCCCCATCCATCACCTCTTACTTCGCCCCTACACCCCCCTCTAGTTGACGCATTATCTCTACCCTCGCTGGGTCTATTCACCCCGCTTCTCCCTGAGCAACTGCGTGGCCTTGCAGGTTCTCGTTGGGTTTATTCACCCCCGCTTCTCCCTGTGCAACTGCACAGGGAGAAGCGGGGGTGGCCTTGCAGGCTCTCATTGGCCGGCTCACTTGTTCCCCCTACGTTTGTATTAATTGCACTGTTATTAATTTCGCCCTGATTCGTTACACTGTTACTAATGATATTACTTTGATTAATTTCTTCAGGGTTATTTAACGTATTATTGTCTAAGTTATTATTTATATTATTTAAATTATTTTGTTCGGAATTATTTACATTATTTAAATTATTTTGTTCGGAATTATTTACATTATTTAAATTATTTTGCATATTTAAATTAGGATTGTTGTTACCGGATAAAATATTATTTCCTGCAAGAAAGGTTTGATTAGGGTTGTCTATTACGGTACTATTAATATTAACTCCCTCTAACGTATTATTACCCCCCCAGCCCGTACGGTTACACCAGTCCTGGGTCTGTCATCCAGTACCTGTAAGTGGGGTATTAACAAAGGTTTCCATTACCTCTGGTTCCTCGTAAATACTACCAGAACCAGCCTCACTCTCCGATAATCCCATTTTTGCCAATTCTAACTGGCGCTTTTGCTTCGCCTGATACTGCATTAACCCCTTCAGCCGGGTATGCATATCATCCCGCATCCGCTTGCCCGCTCTCTCTCTCTCTCTCTCTTTCTTCCCTCATACTCTGGTTGGCTAATTCTGTCTCCCTTGCCTCCCACTCTCTACGCTCCTTCACCTCTCTCGCCTCCCGCTCCTTGCACTCGCTTTCCACTTTTGCCTCCCACTCTTTGCGCTCGTTTATTTCTCTCTCTTCTCATTCTCTATAGTTTCTCGCCACCCTCTCGGCCCTCTCTTTACACTCTCTTGCTAATTCTCTCTCCCTCTCTAACAACGCAGTTCCCTCATCTAACTACCTTTCCAGTTCCTTTTGATCCAACGCCACAATGTCTAGTTGACACACCAGATCTATCTCTAACACCCTTCTTGCTTTCGCGGAGGATGTAGCGGACTTATCGGTCGCGACGGACTCCCGTCGCCTCTCTGCCCTACTAACTTTCCCCCGTTTACTGGGGTTCCTACTAACCGACGACACCGAATCCTCGGGGTTAACCTCGGATTCACTGTCGTGCGGGTCTGCCCATCCCACTAACTTAATTCCCCTAGCTTCCACTAAGTAAGGCCCTATGTACACTACATCTGGTTCCATTGCCTCGGACCGCCACAATTCAAATAGTTCTGTGGCAACCCCCCTCGCTCTCTCACTCGCCAGTTCTCCCTGTCCAAAATGGACTAAGTAACGAAAATGTTTATTCAAATCACCTAGCCTCTGGTATAGTTTAGGCTGGTCTACATTTCTCCCCTCCTTGGCCACTTTCAGTAGCTTCTTTGTGGCATTGTATGCCCGTCGCAGGCGATCACTCGTCCCAACGTCCTCCTCGTTGACCCTACCTTCCCTCCTGGTCCGGCGTCGTACCAGTGGCCCCACCATCGCCATTCCGGTTGGCCGTCCGTCGCCCTCAGCCTGTGGCTGGCCGGCGACTTCGGTAGTCCGACCGCCGTCATCATCTCGCGTCGACTCATCATTGACTTTCCCTCCTCATTGTTGTCGGTCGCCTTCCGCTTGGGTATTCGGATTGTCCCTCGTTGGCGAAGCCGGGGTGGCAGGCCGGTATCGTCTCGTCGCGGCCTCTCGGATCGTTTGGTTGGTGTCGTTGGTCCGCGGCGGCATTCTTTCTCCCTCTGATTCTCGGGGCGTTTGTCCGCTCATCTTTGGGCTCTCTGGTTCTGGTCACAGTTTTAGTTGTCGGTAGTTTAGACTTGCTGGCTAGTTTAGACTGTGACAGGATTGAGTTCAATGATCCCGACCGGGTTAGGTTATACGCGTCACTTTACTGCTGGGCTGCTGAACTAATATCTTTGGCCGAAGGCCGTCGAGAAAATAACAGAGTTTGTGTTTCTCGTTGTTAATGTTCCAATGATAATAGCACAGTATGTATAACAGATAATAGTAGAAATTGCAATACAGAATGATAACAGCAGTATATGAAATGACGGTCGAAACTATTGCCGGTCCCTAACTGTGTGATTGATGAACTGACCGGTAAATCAGTAATCAGGATAACTATATGATTGATACACATACATATTGGTTCCACCTCTACTCTACTTTGGCCTTCGCTACCCAATGGATGCTTTCCTATCTTTCCCCACGTGCTCCCCTGCCCGCTATTGGCTTATATACTAATTGTCACTTTGGCACTCCTTGTAGGTGTTACCCCCTGCCGCTAGCCTCGACTAGCTGGGTTCTCCCTCTGAGGTGGTTTGACCTCTCACCTCTCTCTGTGGCTTAGGGCGTGTGCCCCCCCCCCCCCCCCCCGAGTTGGTTATGAGGCGAGATTATTATTGGTAATCTCGTATCGCCAACTATATTGGTAAAATACCAAAAGTGCAAATTCTTCATCAACAATGAAAATACTACAGTAGTTAAAATTCGAACAGTAAAACTTCAACAGTAAAAATCACTCACCTTTTGCCTAAAGGATTTAAGACAGAATTGAGAAGGGGGGGAGAATGGGAGAAGGGGGGGGGGGGGTGAGGTTGAAATTTCAAGAAAACAATATTGATCAAAATATAAAAAAGTAGTAATTGTTTTGGCCACTTTCAAGCAGGGTATAATGCGGCTGGTATTTTGCGATAATATAATACTCAGTAAAATGGAATGGTAGTAGTAGTAGTAAACACTTAAATAATACCCCCAGCCATCATTCAATGGTAGGGTGAAAACAGTTCTAACTGCCCAAGGTTACAACATTTGTGAAAAGATAATACTAATTCAATTCTCAAATCAAATTCAATTCAATTCAATTCAATACTAATTCATATTATCAATATGATGCTGAACTTAACAGCATACATCCTACATAGAAACCTATACAGTATTTCATAACAGATGGTACCACCCTACCAGTAAACGCTTCGGCTATCACCTAACAATGTTATTTATTTAGTTCCCTAGCAACTCACATTCTTTACTTAATTTGTAGGGTACGGTTAGTAGGGTTGGGTACAATCTTCGCCCGCGTCCAACCTTCGCCCGCGTCCAATCTTCACCCGCGCCCAACCTTCGCCTGGGGTAAACCTTCGCCGCAAGGCAATCTTCACCCTCGAGCAACCTTCACCCAATAAGATTTGTGTTAGTACCTAGAAGTTTATTAATAACATTAATAATAGTATATTAGTAATTAGGGATGATCTTGCTTCTAACCATGTTAAATGTGATAACCATGACGAGCGCATGAATAAACTAGTGAGTGATTTAAATTCTAGATGTAAGAACTCTGTTCTTACAATCATTTCATCTACTACCATAAACCGTGCCATTATTATTATGTTATTATTATGTCACGAGCTGTCCAACATATATTGAACCTGGAGATGGATTCAACGTGCAGTGCCATAGCTGACATAATCAATGCATGTTTCAGGAAAGATGCCTGATTAATTTGGACACACAATTATTACAAGTCTATATAAAGGTGGCGGTCGCAGTCTTCTTCACTCCAAATCATATCGTCCAATTGCAACGTTTAGCCTCTTTGGAAAAATATTTGAATCTGCGATATTCAACGAATTCCTAGCATCCCCAGGATTCATACCGCCTTCACAACTAGCATATCAACGGAAAATAGGATAAGACTTAATAATTACCACAATTCTCGAATTCCTAGAATATCAACGGAGAAGTCATACTACCGGATATTTGTGCCATGTTGATATAAAGTCTGCATTTTGTCATATCATTATCATAACCTACTATTTCGAAAGGATATTATTTATGGAACACATAAACCCCTATGTCTGTTTAGCACTGTTATCAAACTACGTATCAATAGCACGATAGCCTTTCTGAAGTTTGGTAACTTCATTGATAATATAGGAATTAAACTAATCAAGGGCGGAAAACAAGGATCACTATTATCTCCGTGCCTATTTATAATGTATACTGGTGATGTATTACGGTCGTTAAATGTGGTGAATTTTGGGTTCGATCAGCTGCAGATGTGGTTGGGGACAATAGCTTATGCTTACGACTTACTACTAATTGGTTTATCAGCCAATGAGCTTGAAAATATGGTTATAACCATCACCCTGCACCTGGCAGCAGGGGTACAGGGCGTGACCCAGCAGATGAGCTGCACAGCCAATGGTGGGTCATGTGCACCAGAGTAGATATGGGTGATGGGCCTCATATCTGACTCCACTGCGACACCCACCCTGGGGAATGGCAAACCAGGGTGTGGTATTTGCCCCGAGAGCTGACTTGGCTAAAAAGCACCCCCAACCCCCACTATGGATTACATTAGTAATGCGGAGGTCCGGCCACTAGAGGCCAGTGGAATTACCTGACACAATCGGCCTCATAGGCGTCAGTTATCTCCTGACTGGCTGCCTGTCTAACCCCCTACTGGAGAGAGAGCAGTCAACAATTCTTTGAGTCCCTTTCCTGATGACCTTTCTGGCCCAAACCCTGGGTCACCAGGGAGGCCAGATTGTGAGGGGGGGATGGATTCTGGAGTTGGAGGCTACTCTCATATTCCACCCCGACCAACAAAGCCATTGGTGAATCTGAGGCAAGTCACTAGACTAGCCTCAGTAAACACCCTAACACCCAGGTCCCCAATGCGACAAGGTGAGCTGACTGCCTTGGCAAATAAGCTTTCTCTTAGCGCAGTGTGTGTTCAAAAGCACCGAATTCAGACTGGACAGACTGATGAGGTTCTGATTAAGGACATGGGGGCGGTTGGCAACTCGCCCTCGCGTCAGCAGATGATAGTGGCAATGGTGGAATTGGTCTATTGATGAATCCAACTGCACAAATAGACCAAATCTCTAACCGTATCATCCGTTGCCACCTATCATGTTCTGGAAGACTGGCTAAGAAGTTTCCTAAGGTGGTTCTGATTGTGTGCTACTCTCGAACTAGTGTTGCCCCTGTAGAGGAGGTGGAAAATTTCTACCTCAATCTACAAGCAGCTACTGATGGAGTGGATCAGCATGCATTCTTAACATTCCTGGGAGACTTTCACTTTCTTACTAACTCCACACGTGAGTTGATTGTGCTAGTTAATTATAATATAATATATAATTATTATATTAATATAATAATAATTATATTAATATAATTATTAATATAATAATAAGAATTATTACAATTAATAAGAATTACATAATTATTGAATCTCTGCACATTCATTGGTCGAATCTACTAATTTGTCAGCCCTAGTATGCCCGTCGTGTGTTACATCAATGCAAACTTCATGTTTTAGGCCTGACCCCCTCCATTCAGTATCTTGACCTCCTGTTATCACCTTGCGATGTAATAATTTACCATTATATACTTCATTCTGAGCAATTTCGTCAGTCTTCCTATCTTTTCCACCGGTTGTCACAAATTGTTTTTTACCGCTCGCTCGCCCGTCCGCTCGCTTGCTCGCCTTTTCATTCGTCCCATTTCATTTACTTTGCTAACACTTTATTTCTACTGATATTTGTAACCACATATACTCGAAGTAAATGTTTCATTCATTTCCACTCCCCTTATTTTATCATTATTTTTACTACGTTATCGAAATATATTATGTTATTTATTAGTGCTTTTATTGTCCACATTTCATTATCATAACTGGCCGTGATTTGTAAATACAAAAGAATTGAATGCGAGCGAGCACGTTAATAAAGAAACTCAATTTTGCAACCGAAACCTCCCTTGAGTGTCCCAATGATAGACAGGCCCACTTTGAAAAGCTCCTCAATAATGACAGGGTATTAATGCCTGATAACTTTATAGAAGTAAAAGTGTCTGAGTCTGTACTCCCAGATATTCCCATTGGCGATATCTCCTTTGCAGAAGTGAAGGTTGCTGCAAAGAGCATTAAGACCAATCGTGCCAGTGGAGTAGATCGTGTTCCCCCTGAGGTCTTTAAAATACCTGAGTGTTTAAAGCTCATCTATCCCATCATAGTAGACATGTACCGAACAACAAGAGTCCCACTAGAAATGAAAACAAATAAGTTGGTGCCAGTTCCCAAGAAGGGCAACCTAACACTCTATGGTTCTTTTCAGGGAATCTCATTGATCTCGATTGCTGCAAAGCTATACAATAGAATTCTATGATCCCATTGAAAGACTGCTCCGTGGAAATCAGAATGGGTTCCGTAAAGGTCGTAGGACCATGGAGCCCATTTTGGCACTTAGAAGGATAATTGAAGAGTTATCAAAAATGAAAGACAGTGACTGGCTGTTATCTTTGTTGACTTCTTCAAGGCCTTTGATTCAGTCTCTCGCTCACGTACGTTCAGTATACTTTCATTATATGGGATTCCTGATGAAATTATTGCAGCAATCAGATCAGCATACGATGGTTCGACAACATTTGTGTCTACTATTGACGGTGACACAGAACCATTTGAAGTGTTATGGGTGTCCTCCGGGGAGACACTTGCACCATTCTTGTTCATAATTGTGGTTGACTATGTTCTACGCATGTCCTTAGATCATCATAATGATGATGGGGAGATGATAACTCCACCTACTGGCTTCAGAAGTCGAGTAAATCCTGCCAAGTACCTAACTGATCTAGACTTTGCTGATGACTTAGGAGTACTCTCAGAATCACTAGAGGGAGACCAACGGCTCCTCAGCTCATTAGAACATGCTGCTTCTAGTGTTGGTCTTTTTATTAACTCCAGAAAGACCAAAATTTTGACAGTTAACTTTGAAAGTCCTCAGCAAGTCTCTGATCGGATGAGCATAAGCTCAAAAGATGGTATGCTTAAGCATGTGGATGACTTCTGTTACCTGGGATCATGGATCCGGAAGTCAGGTGAGGACCTTCGAATACGTAAGGGAAAGGCATGGGCAGCCTTGAATAGGCTTTCCAGGATTTGGAAGTCACCGAGAATTAATCGGAAACTTAAGGTCCGGTTATTTAGAGCAGCAGTAGTTCCAGTACTCCTCTATGGGAGTCCATGCTGGGCTCTAACTGCTGAGGACACCAAATCTCTGGATGGCACATTCACAAGAATGCTACGCCGGGTTCATTGTGTCAAGTACAATGCACACATCTCCAACCAGACACTATATAACATTGGAGGTGTCTCATTGGTTCCCCCAAGCTTGACACTAGAACAAAATCGCCTCCGCTTTGCAGGACATTGCTTTCGCCGTGAGGACCAGCCAGTGCATAATCTTGTACTTTGGCAGCCTCATGGAGTGAATAAGCATGGTGGACAGCCCATGACTTTCTTGAGACGCATCTTAAAGGACACTGGCCTTGAAGATGCGGATGATCTAGCAAATGTCATGGGTGATAGGGAGTTGTGGCGGTGCAATTTTGTCGATAAGCCGGCACAGCATTCTTAAAAATGCAGCTGCAATGCAGCATGCCGATCCTAGTAGTAGTAGTAGTAAGATTAGAATCATCTTCAGCATGAAAAAATACCATAGAAACATTGTTTTTGTTCATTCACACCACCAAAATGTAACTATTTGTTGCTATTAGCAAGTTACTCGGACATCGCGATTTATTGCAATATATCGCGATTAAAGCGATAACTTTGAAATCTCATAAATGGCCACTGCTGCATGGAAGCAAAAAGGTTTTAGTGCCTGGATATAGCCAAAAATATACAAAACAACATATACAAGTGCCAATTTCTAAAACATTCGTCCACATTGGAAGTTTTTCAATCCAAAATAACTCATCGCGATGAATGCCCATTGTAAATATTTTTCAAAAAACATTAAAATTTGCAACTTATTCAAACTTTTGACTTCAAATTCGAAATCAGCACCCCCAAAAACACCAACACAAAAATTTTCAACATATTGACACTTGTACAGTATTACTTGTATTTTTGAGAAATTTTTGTTTCCGAGTGCTCACGTAACCTGTACTTTTGGCGCGCGGAAACCCAATTTTCAAATTGTCATACCTTTTGATCCAGTAGACCAATTGAGCTAATTTATTTTTTAATTTTCATCATTTACCAAGGTCTATAACATATCCAAAATTGAGCGAAATCCAAAGACATGGGTTAACTTTTAAAATTTTTCTGGATGATTATAAATGGAATTACTCATACAATAATTACGTGGACTGTTGATTGGGCCTACTATAAATCAACATTCTAGAGACAGGGGGGAAAACTCGACGCAAAACCCGCCTTGGCGAATTAATATCCCGCCTCAATGTTAAATTCTCAATTTAGCGAAAGGAGCAGGTTACAGTGACACGATATTTTAACCAAAACAATAAACTAAACACAATAGAACAGGTTACAGTTTTATTTTTGAGAGTAATCAGCTGTTATTTGCGTCGAATTTCCCCTGGAGAGGGATCAATTTTTATTGCGTCCAGTTCCTGCACATTGACTTGAATTATACAGTATATTGATGTGTTATTGTTATTTTGACTTTTAAGTTGTTTTTCAGTTGACAAAAATTGTCTAAACTGTAAGGCATGACTTAGCTGACTTTGTGGCTCGTCCCACATAATAAAAAATGAAACTTTGCTTCACACTAACAAAAATATAATATGAAGCAAATAATTTCATTATGAAGCACGTTTACAAGATATAAGATAAGATTTTTGAGTATTTATAAAAAACGCCCAAAAGGCACAACCAGATAAATAACAACGAATAGAGCCAAATAATAAATTTAGATTCCTCCTAAATGTATTACCCCGTCAGTCCGTCGCCCAGCTGAATATATCTTCCCAGTGAATCCTATATATAGGTACTGTACTACACGTACTCCTGCTAAGTTAGCGGTAGCCGGTAGGCCAGCGGACTCCTTAAATACATACAACAAACCTATGTTGGTATCTACAACTTAGTTGGTAGGACTAGTGGCGAACCCATACCTACTGAGGACTAGTGGCGAACCTATACCTCTACTGTAAATACAGTAGTAATATTTTCCTAAACTTTCACATCAAGGCACTCTCATCTTACGCAAGCCTGAATGTATTATAGTAAGTTTAGTTTTGGACGTTTATGAATAGGCCTACTACACGTGCAATACGGCCGTCATCGAATACGTTACTTACTGTATTATAGGCCTACTTAGTTTTAGTTTAATTTAATCGAAAACTTCAACCGGTAGCCGGTAGGCCAACAGTACATGCCTGCTGACAGCAGCTTAATTGATACCGGTAGGCCTACTTAATTACTTACAACTGTACATTATAATTATACTGTACTCTAGTAATGTTGGAATATTGTTTCTATCGGCAGTGATTTTTTATGTCATTTTATTTGACTTTTTTTGTCATTTTTTTTTTACGAATTATGCATAATGACTTTTGTTGTCCATTTAATGACTTTTATTGTCATTTTAATGACTTTTATTGTCACTTTTTATGTATGTATTTCTTCAAACTGTCAGACTGGTGATTTCTGGACTGTCAGACAGTTGATTTCACTATGCCTGTGCCAAAACATTCCATGATTCCATGATTTATAGACTATGAGATAGAATTCCATATGCGCCTGTGGTAAAAAGACTCTATATTTAATAGTTTGTGGTTGTTGTCGATAATCGATTACCACATGACGTAGCAAAACACTCATTTTATAGCCAAAAACAATTACCAATTGATGGAAAGGAGCAGGTTAAGGCCGAGTTTTCTAACCAAAACAATAAACAGTCACTTTAGGCCTACCAAATCAGGGAAAGGAGCAGGTTACAGAGACGGGATTTTCTAACCAAAACAATAAACGATCACTTAACTAATTGAGGGAAAGGAGCAGGTTACAGAGGCGGGATTTTCTAACCAAAACAAAAAACGATCACTTAACTTATTGAGGGAAAGGAGCAGGTTACAGAGGCGGGATTTCCTAACCAAAACAATAAACGATAACATTACCAATTGAGGGAAAGGAGCAGGTTACAGAGGCGGGATTATCTAACCAAAACAATAAACGATCATTTAACTAATTGAGGGAAAGGGGCAGGTTACAGAGGCGGGATTTTCTAACCAAAACAATAAACGATCATTTAACAAATTGACGGAAAGGAGCAGGTTACAGAGACGGGATTTTCTAACCAAAACAATAAACGATAACATTACCAATTGAGAGAAAGGAGCAGGTTACAGAGACGGGATTTTCTAACCAAAACAATAAACGATAACATTACCAATTGAGAGAAAGGAGCAGGTTACAGAGGCGGGATTTTCTAACCAAAACAATAAACGATAACATTACCAATTGAGGGAAAGGAGCAGGTTACAGAGGCGGGATTATCTAACCAAAACAATAAACGATCATTTAGCTTTTTTTCATTTCATTATCATTATTTATATTTAACATAATAATTAAAAAAACATTAAATTAAAATAAAGGGAGAAGTTACCAGGCAATAAGATGCACTTAGGATAACAGTTTAGATACATAGTAAAATAAATTCACAGAATTCAATTCAAAAATATAAACAATTTGAAATACAGTATGATTAGATAATTTCAAGTACAGTAAGCTAAGAAGTATATGTAACAACAACTGAAATAAAACAAATAACCAGAAGTTCAGTCGATCTAAACATTAAATTAAATTTAAAATTATATAAGAATATAATTAAACTATGGTGCACCGTCAAACGTACAATACCTCACCAAATCTACATTTTTTAATTTACGAGAAAATTCGCTTTTTGATTTAGCCTCCACTAAAGATGACGGTAAACTGTTCCAAATTGAAACAACACGGTTTGAAAAAAATTCATTGAATATTTTTAGCCGAGAACGTCTTTGGAAAAGTTTAAATTTATGGCCGCGTAATCCACCTTGCCGTGCGTAACAGAAAAACTGGTCAAAATCAACATTCACATAGTTATTAACGATACCAAACGTCATTTTTAGGTCATTGGCGATGCGGCGCTCCTGCAGGGATTCTAATTTAAGGAAACCTAATCGTTGCATATAAGAATAATTACTATCAATTTTGCATCTGGAAAATAAACGACGTGTGAAATACCTTTGCACTTTTTCAAGTTTGTTTATAGAACCTTGTTGGTATGGTGACCAAACAGGGGTGCAGTATTCAACGATTGGTCTGACAAACGATTTGTATGCAACCAAAATCGACACCAAATGGGCAGAATTAAAACATCGAAAAATCATGTTAATAATTTTACAAGCTTTATGTGCCTGTTGTTTACAGTATGAGTCAAACTTGAGATCGGAACATATCATCAGACCCAAATCCTTGCATTCCTTATCCTCTTTGAGCGATTTCTCGCACAACTTGTATGACGCTTTCTGGTTATTCTTACCAACATTATACCACGGAGCATTTGTGAGCAGCGACCGAGAGTTGCCAGTCGGCTGCCCAGTCACCCAACTTTGACAGCGAACACTGTAATAAATGACTCTCCTTTGACGGCGCATACAGTTTGACGTCATCTGCAAACAGTTTGCATGTAATAATATCAACTAGTTGTGGCAGGTCATTAATAAATATTAAGAACAGAACTGGCCCCAACACACTTCCTTGAGGTGTACCGGAAATGACGTCACATACCTTCGAGAAACAGGCACCAACCACGAATCTCTGTGTTCGGCCTGACAAGAACGCTGCGATCCAAGCCAGTAGATTACCTCCGATTCCATAACTTGTAAGTTTAGAAATCAGTTTCGAATGGACTACAGAGTCAAACGCCTTTGCGTAGTCAATGTATATTATGTCTAGATTATTCTTGTCATCAATTAGTTTAAGCCAATCAGCTGTGCATTCGAGTAGTTGGGTACATGTGGAACGTTTCTCTAAGAAGCCGTGTTGGGACCTTGATATTAATTTGTGCAAAAGCAAATAGCGACATATCTCATCCTTGATGCACATCTCCATGACTTTGCAGGCAATGCACGTCAGGGAAATTGGTCTGTAGTTGTACGCATCTAGAGGATCACCCTTCTTAAAGGAAGGAATAACGACGGCAGTCAACCAGACTGGTGGAAGAGAGTGATATTCAAATGACGCTTTAAATATGGCCGAGAGCGGAGCGGCTAGGTTACATGCTAGGTTAGAGAATAATAAGCACGGGAATCCGTCCGGGGTGCGACTAGATTTTGGTTTCAGTTTTTTGAGCATTTTCAGCACAGTTACCGGATCGAATGGGACTTTATCGAGTTTCACATTTATAGGAACTTTTCGCGGCAATGGGTGTATTGTATTGTTATCAGATGTAAAGTTCTCAGAAAGAACATCAGCAAATATACTAGCCTTTACAGCGTCATCAAGTATAATATCTCCATTATATTTCAGAGGTCCGATTCCTGAGTTTGTTTTTCGTTTCGAATTAACAAATTTGAACATGGAGCTACGGTCGCCCGACGTAAGTATTTTCGTTTCCCGGACACAAGCAGCGCGGAACACCGCCTTAGAGACTTCATCTGCGGCATGTTTATACGCTTCTTTTCCACCAGGCGAATTTCTTCTTCTCCAGAGCAATTTCTTTGTGCGCTGCAGCTGATGTACATAAGCTGGATAATATTTTTTCTTTCCTGAGTTCGCGAATTTCTTAAATGGGATACAAAGATCAATACCTTTCTTCAATGTTGTACTGAATATTTCCCAAAGCTCTGTTACTGAGCTACATGATGTAAATAGATCCTTCCAGTTAACAGTTCGAAGAAATAATCCAAACTGATTATAGTCACCATTTTTGAAATCGTAGTAGCCATCAGTATGATCTGGTATGATAGCTTGGGTCGGAGAGGTGATAAGGAATTCCACGGTATCATGGTCACTTGAACCAAAAGGTATGTTTGTGTCAACACCAGAAACATGGTTGTCATCAGTACTGAAAACTAGGTCGAGGACTGAATCCTTACGTGTAGGTTTAAGTTGCAGTTGAGATAAACTTGCTTCCAAGACGAGATCAGCGAAGGATTGGTATAATGCATTGCTAGGGTGAGTGAAATCGACCCAATTAAACTCTCTGAGGTTGAAGTCGCCGGTAATCGCGCACGGAATGGTTGTGTCGGTTAGTTCTGCGAGACACTCGCACAGCAGATTGTTTGCACAGCAGCTAATTGAGGGAAAGGGGCAGATTACAGAGGCGGGATTTTCTAACCAAACTGTCAACGTCTGAGAATGTACGAATCCGTATATACCCTTTATTGGACGAACCTCTTGGCCGTCCGATCCTTTGGGCTAAAAACGGGTCGTTGTTTTCGCTATCATTGTGACTACCGGTATCAAACGGTAACGGGGTATAACATGTATAAGTAGTTTTTTCGAGTACGGATGAGTTTATGAACTGATCTGTGCTGTTGGAAGTAGTGGTGCCGCTATCCGTAACACTACTCAGACAGTAGTCATGATCCATTATTGATTATAAAAATATTACAGTAATAGGCCTAAATTATGTGAAAGATATTATTCTCCTATCAATTATTTAAAATTTATTAGCACAACCGGTAGGCCAGTAGGCCTACCATTACCGTATTTAAATGGTAGGCTACACAGTAGGCCTATAGCAGTACCAGTGCCGGTACCGGTACCGGTACTAAAATGCAGAATAACATTAGACTTTTGGATGACATAAAAAATCAAAAAAAAATGACAAAAAAAGGATAAAAACGGACAATAAAAATTATTGCGGTTTCTATCTCTGTGTCACAATGAAAACATTTAAGCCAATAAGACGGTAAGAGGATTCAGGAAAGTTCCCTTTCAGCCTTTGCTGCTTTGGGCCTATGTAAATGATTGCTGAGCCAATCAGGTTACAATTTTCTGGCTTCAGTCCGCTGTTAAATTAAAGTCGTTACAACAAAGAGAGGATTCTTGCATTATAATGCTATAGGCCTAATTCAAATTGACCGCGCATATTTGGGCTTTTAATTGACAATCCGTAGTCCGCAGTCCGCTCTTTACAGCCTACATGCACCCCTAAAACGACACCCCAATTGGAAATATGCATACCGGCAGACCGGTAGTACGCCATACTCCTACAGACAAGCAGACAAGTCCCTAAAAGGTGCCACCCTGCTCCATAGTGCGGGAAATTCAAATGATTGAAAGACATGTTATTTGTACCGGTACTGGAAAGGGTGGCAGATCAGATCGGCAGTGATTTTTATGTCCTTTTATTTGACTTTTTTGTCCTCCTTTTTTTACGAATTGTGCATAATGACTTTTGTTGTCCTTTTAATGACTTTTATTGTCCTTTTAATGACTTTTTATGTATGTATTTCTTCAAACTGTCAGATGCTGATTTCTGGACTGTCAGACAGTTGATTTCAACATGCCTATGCCAAAACATTCAAAATTTGTTGATTTCTGGTCTGTCGGACAGTTGGTTTCACTATGCCTGTGCCAAAACATTCCATGATTCCATGATTTAGAGACTATGAGATAGAATTCCATATGCGCCTGTGGTAAAAAGACTCTAAATTTAATAGTTTGTGGTTGTTGTCGATAATCGATTACCACATGACGTAGCAAAACACTCATTTTATAGCCAAAAACAATTACCAATTGATGGAAAGGAGCAGGTTAAGGCCGGATTTTCTAACCAAAACAATAAACAGTCACTTTACCAAATCAGGGAAAGGAGCAGGTTACAGAGGCGGGATTTTCTAACCAAAACAATAAACGATAATTTAACTAATTGAGGGAAAGGAACAGGTTACAGAGACGGGATTTTCTAACCAAAACAATAAACGATAACATTACCAATTGAGAGAAAGGAGCAGGTTACAGAGGCGGGATTTCCTAACCAAAACAATAAACGATCACTTAATTAATTGAGGGAAAGGGGCAGGTTACAGAGGCGGGATTTTCTAACCAAAACAATAAACAGTCACTTTACAAAATGAAGGAAAGGAGCAGGTTACTTATTTGTTGAGGAACGAGTGCCATTTATTGATACATATTGTTTTCTGTTAGCTAGGTATGAAGCAATCCATTCTACTGCAGGTTTGTCAAAACCAAATTTATGGTGTCGAAAGCTTTCCTAAGATCCAGTAACACCATTCCTGTGACTACCCTTTTCTATTGCATCTCGAACTGCCTCATCCACTAACATTAGTGCTGATTCAGTAGAAAATCCAAGTCTGAAACCTGATTGGAACTTATGGAGTAGACGTTTCCTGATGATATAACGGAGTATACGTATTAGAACGACCCTCTCTATGATGTTCCCCAGTATAGCAAGCAGAGCTATTGGTCTATAATTCTCAGTAATTAACCGTGGTCCTTTTTATATGCAGGGGCTACCTTGGCTGTCTTCAGGGATTGTGGAAATTTACTTGTCTTTATTGATAGGTTTACAATATGACAAATAATTCTGGCAAGCACCGTTGAACCATCACGGAATAATCTTGGAGGTATACCATCTGGACCTGGACTTTTATCTACATGCAGGTCTTTTAGGATTGTATCTACCTCTTCAGTGTCAGTTGGGGTTAAAGAAAATGAGTTGAGTTCCACTCCTTTCTTTGCGTAGAACTCTCTTACATACTCCTCTCCGTATTTCCCTGTTGGAGTTGGTAATTCACTCACCAAAGATGTAAAGAATTTATTAAACTCTTCAGCAATTTCAGAATTGTCATTGCTAGTTGATCCATTCACAGTTAAGCCAATAGAAGAGGAGACTGAAATACTACGTTTTGTTGGTGCACCTATTCGTTTTAGAGTCTTCCATAGTTCATTTGGTTTGTCTTTATTCATTGTTAGATTGTCTTTAATAAAGTTGGTTTTAGATCGTCTAATTACCTTGGTGGCAATATTTCTTAGTTTTTTAAAGAATAATTCATTTTCGCGAGTCCGTGAAGCATGGAATTTTCTCATCGCATTGTTTTTTGCTGTTATAGCTTGCCTCACTTCTTTATTAACCCAAGGTTCAGTAATTTGGCTCACTCGAATAAGTGTCAATGGGGCGACAGTGTCCAAGGTAGAAATCAACTCCTCAGAAAGTTTAGTGGTAGCTATATCTAGATCTTCTTCATTTAAAATATCTTTGATATTCTGGTTACCTTCCAGACTTGTTAACAAAACTTTGCATACTTCCTACAATGCTTTGGTTTAGTCTTTTCACCCTGAATCTTCAATTTGCATCTCTTTCTAGTCACGTAAGTTAGATAATGGTCACTTAGACCAATAGCAACAACACCACTTCCATTGACAAAATCCTTATTGGAAACAAATATTAAATTGAGAGTTGTGGCTGTTGTCGATGTTACTCTGGTTGGTTCTGTGATTAGTTGGACATACCCTGTTGCATCACAATAAGAAGACACCTTTAATCTTGTTTCTACTTCTGGACCTCTAGCAGATAGAGGCAGGCCTTTGCATAAAGTATCATAGTTAAAGTCACCTAGGATATATGTTTCATTATAGATTGGGATATCTTTTAATACTGATTCAAGTTCGTCAAAGAAGCCAGAAACCCATTGTGGTCGGTAACCTACGCCTATCAAGATTGGTTTAGTATTTGGCAACCACAGTTCTCCAAACAGTATTTATATTTTTCCATTGACAATTGTTTCGGACTTGGGAAATTCTAGTGATGATCTGTAATATATTGCAACACCCCCACCATGTCTATTCCTGTCATTCCTGTAAATGCCGAAATTACTAACATTAATTTCATCATCTAAAATTGTATTTTCAAGCCAGGTTTCTGTAACTGCCAGGAAATGTAGACTAGCAGATAACATAATCAATTTAATTTCTGTCATTTTATTTAACAAACTCTGGATGTTTATATGTGCAATATTTATTCCTCTGACCTTTAAGCAATTTAAGTCTAAGTACGTTGAACACAGTTTGCATGTTGTCAGGTTCGTACTCGACATGTTCGGGGTCTTGGGGGGCATAGTCAGATAGTCGGTGCATCAGGTATGGTGGCTAATGGGGTCACTGGGGCAGGTACCGACGCTGGTGGGGTCACTGGGGTGAGCACTGGCACTGGTGGGGTCACTGGGGAGGGTACTGACGCAGACAGGGTTGCTAGAGCAGGAGGTGTAGCGGGTGCCGGCACTGGTGGTGTCGCAGGGGTGGGTGTCGATGCTGACAGGGCCACTGGGGAAGGTCCCGGCTTTGGCAGGGTGGTGCTATATAGTCAGTCCATTCTATCAATTTCCGATACTGATTCATTTTGTACACTGCTTTGCATGCCACCACCACGCTTTGCCAACATTTCTCGTCTTTTGACTCTCCTGTTATACAGTAGGCTTGCTCTCGTTCCAAGGGTGACATGTCTTTATCAAAATAGTATTTCACAGTTTCATACTTAAAAGATCGGCGGTGGATAATAGACATTGCTTTATCCTCTGTGGCAAATGAGAGCAAGATTGGTCGTGGTTTAACATCGGATGGTGGTTTGCCAATACGTTTCAGTGACTGTAGTGCTAGTTTCTCCCCAAGAGCGGACTCTAGGAATTCGGTATCTTTTTTACGTTGTTTATCGAGATTCGAACCGCCTAGATCCCCCGGAATATTTTGTATTATTACATTCAACTTACGTTGTTGTGATTCTCTAATAATTTTCTCTATCCCAGCTGCATCCATCATATTGTTTCTGGGTGAATTAATGTCCTTGGATTGCTCTAATTTGTTTTCTATAGACTGTAGATTTTGTGTGTTTTTGGTTTTGGAGACCAATTCTGCCCAGGTAGGTTTGGTATTAATCTTCAGCGTATCAATCATTTCTAACAAACCTTTGATTTTGTCAGCATTTTCTTTATTGGCGACTTTGGATGATTTGACTCTCTTGTGTATATCGTGAGGCAAGTAGTTTGCTTTTGCCGCAATCGCATCTTCTATTGAATCCTGCAACTTCATCCGTAGTTTCTCATCCGTAGTGGCTGTGATTGATGTTAGTTTGCTGTCTAAAGTATGAAGTTTCACATTTACATCAGTTTTGAGTTCGGTTAAGTCTTTTGTACACTTTTTTGTCACTTTAGCAGCACAACACCCGCAGAGGAAGTCGATTTGGCCAAAGTCGGTACCATTTGGAGCGATGCATACCATGTATCGATCGCAGTTGGGTCCACTGCAACCAACTTCAATTTCCGCATAGTTGTCCCCTCTTTAATCGATTGGGAGCTTTCCTTTCGCCCTCAGGGTTGTCTTTTCGGAAGTCTTATTGTTTGGTGTTGTTTCGCATCGCTTTGTCTGACGTATACTTTCGCGGTGGTTTTTCTCACCAATACTGGTACGATTCTGGGAGGTGCCATGGCCATCTTCTTAATATATAAATCAATATCAATTCAATAATTGATCAATTAAAATTGGACAATGTAGTACTGTAAGTATCATACAAAATCGATCAATATATATATATCAAATATTTGAAATATCAAATACCTGTTTGCCTGTCTGCCTGTATACAGCTATACAAGACATTATTCCAGTCTGGAGTCCTACTCCTGTACTCTGACGCTCATAACTGCATAACCAATAATTAAATTTGTCTCCAGTCTGTCTAATCTTTAAATCCTTTCACTGTTTCAAGTAACCGGTATTACCGGTACAGCGGTACTGTATTATGTAGGCCTATTAGAGCCTACTGAATTTATTAGGCCTACAGTATTATCATGATTATATGATTATCATTTATCACTGTATCAATACTGCAATAATGAAATAATCTGATTAGGATTAGGCCTATCTGAATATGGCTCAATTTATTTTTAAAAAAGTTGTGTTACCTGCTCGAATTTACAGGAATGTTCCAAACAGTTTGCTGGCTCGATATAAACCGAACCTACAAACATCCCGAAAACTTTGCCTAACCCGACAATCTCAGGCGGGTAACAAGTCCGACCTCGGCCCTTCGACCCCTTGGACTCCAGACTTCTTCGACCAGGAAACGTACCTGTCCCCAGAACGATCGGTTCTCTACCCGGATGAGGACTTCCCTTTGAAGTGGGTCTCCCCACCGAGGCCACAACTCCGCCCGGACAAAAGCCACGAACTCGTCAAAGAGGACATCCTAACGCTAAACTTCGGCCCTCAGCATCCCGCGGCCCATGGCGTTCTCCGACTCATTCTAGAACTCAACGGCGAGATCGTCGTGCGAGCCGACCCGCACGTGGGTTTACTACATCGCGGAACCGAGAAACTCATCGAATATAAAACCTACACGCAAGCCTTGCCCTACTTCGATAGACTCGACTACGTCTCCATGATGGTTAACGAGCAGTGTTTCTCCTTGGCGGTCGAGAAACTCCTCGGAATCGAGGTTCCGATTCGCGCGAAATACATCCGAACGATGTTCGCCGAAATGACTCGCATCGCTAACCACATAATGGGTTTGACGACACACGCTCTCGACATCGGAGCGATGACTCCGTTCTTCTGGTTATTCGAGGAACGCGAGAAACTATTCGAGTTCTCCGAGCGTGTTTCCGGTGCGCGAATGCACGCTGCTTACGTTAGGCCCGGCGGCGTCAACCAGGACCTACCATTGGGTCTCCTCGACGACATCTACGCGTGGTGCGTCCAGTTTCCTCAACGGATCGACGAACTCGAGGACATGCTCACGAACAACCGCATCTGGAGGTCGCGAACCATCGATATCGGAGTGATCCCGGCCTCGGAAGCCCTCAACCTCGGGTTCAGCGGGGTAATGCTCCGGGGTTCCGGGATCCGATGGGACCTCAGGGAGAAACAACCCTACGACGCGTATAGTTTGGTAGATTTCGACGTACCGGTCGGCGTTCGGGGCGACTGTTACGACCGCTATCTATGTCGCGTTGAAGAGATGCGACAATCGCTTCGTATCATCCATCAGTGTCTCAACGACATGCATCCCGGCGAGATTAAAGTTGACGACCACAAAATCTCCCCTCCAACTCGCAGCGAGATGAAGGAGTCCATGGAAGCGCTGATCCATCATTTTAAACTCTTCACCCAGGGCTACCAGGTTCCTCCGGGGGCCACGTACACCGCCGTCGAGGCCCCCAAGGGTGAGTTCGGCGTCTACCTCGTGTCGGACGGCGGCTCGCGACCCTACCGCTGTAAGATAAAAGCCCCAGGGTTCGCGCATCTAGCAGGGTTGAATCGCGTCGGGGCGGGTCACTTTCTGGCGGATGTGGTCGCGATCATTGGGTCGCTGGATTTGGTGTTCGGTGAGGTGGACAGGTAGTTTATGTGTGGTAGGTTTAGTTAGCGTTGACATACGCCATTGTTAGATTCCCTCGAGGTTAATAATTGTATATAATATAACAGTTAGTATTCCTTGGGTGGGTGTTAGATAAGTTTCGTTAGCTTAACGGCCGTTAATTAATTAACAAGGGTTTATAATCATCTAACATCACCATATTACCAGTAAGTGAGATTCCTGTCCGGCTCCCCGGGTTGTTAGTTTTGTTACCATAAACTCGTTACTACACCACTTCAGGATCTGCTGCAACATAAATCGTAAATAGAAATATTTTCTCAGCACTTATTTTCTTTCCTTCGTTCCGTTACAACTTCTAGGATATTCAGTTTGATAAACGAAACTGGCTATTTTTTAATCGACATATTTGTAAACAATACGCGTGGAAATGAAAAATGTATTATAACGTAGGGTAACTGACCGTTGTTTAATTTATAATAGTTAATTATTAAATAATAATGGCAAAATGACTTATTATTATTTCTATTCACAATAAATTCTAGTAATTTAATCTCTTAATCATACCTACCGCAGTAGGCTATTGATTCATTACGTCATATAGACCCTGGTTCTGGTTATTATTTTCTTATTGTGTCCATAAGGCTCTATTATTCACATTACATCCGGTAATTAACTGACTACACGGAATGAATGGCAGTGAATGATGGACTTGAGGTTGACTGTAGTAGTTGGAGCAGTAGCAGCAGCAGCAGTAGCAGCAGCAGTAGCAGAGTGGTAGTTAGTGGTAGTGGCAGTAGCAGCAGCAGTAGCAGAGTGGTAGTTAGTGGCAGTGGCAGTAGCAGTAGCAGAGTGGTAGTAGCAGTAGCAGCAGCAGTAGCAGAGTGGTAGTTAGTGGTAGTGGCAGTAGCAGCAGCAGTAGCAGAGTGGTAGTTAGTGGTAGTGGTAGTAGCAGTAGCAGAGTGGTAGTTAGTGGCAGTGGCAGTAGCAGCAGCAGTAGCAGAGTGGTAGTTAGTGGCAGTAGCAGCAGCAGTAGCAGTAGCAGAGTGGTAGTTAGTGGTAGTGGCAGTAGCAGCAGCAGTAGCAGAGTGGTAGTTAGTGGTAGTGGCAGCAGCAGTAGCAGAGTGGTAGTTAGTGGTAGTAGCAGTAGCAGCAGCAGTAGCAGAGTGGTAGTTAGTGGTAGTGGCAGCAGCAGTAGCAGAGTGGTAGTTAGTGGCAGTGGCAGTAGCAGCAGCAGTAGCAGAGTGGTAGTTAGTGGTAGTGGCAGCAGCAGTAGCAGAGTGGTAGTTAGTGGTAGTAGCAGTAGCAGCAGCAGTAGCAGAGTGGTAGTTAGTGGTAGTGGCAGCAGCAGTAGCAGAGTGGTAGTTAGTGGTAGTGGCAGCAGCAGTAGCAGAGTGGTAGTTAGTGGCAGTAGCAGCAGCAGTAGCAGAGTGGTAGTTAGTGGCAGTCATGGTATTTTGGTAAGGTCATGCAAGGTATCAGTTAGGAAAGCTTACTGCTGGTACTTACTGCTGTACTGACGGACTGAGGCTGACAGATAGCAGACACCTTGGCGCCAATATTAGGATCCTTGGCTGCGGTTTTGGTTTTTTGGTTTTTGGGTTTTGGAAATGGGGAGGTGTTGTGGGTGCAATAACTTGACTGGCAAATGCAAGACATGCGTTTGCGCTCACGCCAAGCGGGCCTGCGAAAAGTGTGGTCCGGGGACAACAGGGCGGTGCGAAAACCCCTTCGGAACCGGCCAATCCTGTTCTCAGCCGACAGCGGCAGCGTTGTCAACAGTTGACTGTCAGGTGGCGCCTGCACGCATATCTTCCTCGCAACCGTTGGATCTGAATGTTACCTCTCCAGATGATACCCTAACGGATCTAGACTATACTCTCGGTCCAAACGGGGCCGATCAACCCGACATCACGGCGCCTGATGCTGGGGTGACCGAGGTCGTGGGATCCACAGAGGAGTTAAATGGCGCCGAACTGTCTACAGCGCCGCCAACAAGTGCAGCCTCGTCTACAGCACCCCCGACCGGCGCTGCCTCGGCTATAGCGCCCCCGACAGGCGCCGCCTCGTCTACCGCGCCCCCGACAGGCGCCGCCTCGGCTACAGCGCCCCCGACAGGCGCCGCCACGTCTACAGTGCCACCGGCGGGCGCCACCTCGGCTACACCGCCCCCGACAGGCGCCGCCTCGTCTACTGCGCCCCCGACAGGCGCCGCCTCGGATACAGCGCCCCCAACAGCCGCCGCCTCGTCTACAGTGCCCGCGACAGGCGCCTCCTCGTCTACAGCGCCCCGAACTGGCGCCGTCTCGATTACAGCGACCCCGACAGTTGCCTCCTCGTCCACAGCGCCCACGACAGGCGCCGCCTTTCCTAGCCCACTATCTAAGTCCTGGCCCCCATGTAATACTGCATCACAGAATTATGGACCCCACGCGGACCCAGACGAACTCATGTTAAGAGCATTTGGCGCCACACTTGTGGGCAAAGGGACCCCACCTGATGGGCTAATGGATCAATGGCGACGGATAACCCAACTAAAAGGGTCTAAATATCGACTGCCCGGAGGCGCTATAGGGCGGGATGTAGTCTCGCTCTTGGACGCAGAGGCCAAGGCCTTTGTTTCCGGTCTGAACCACAATGCGACCAACGCTCGCTCTGAGAGACTACTACTAGCCGACTCCCTCATCCTACACCGCGATCCGAAGGTAACCAAGGCCGCAGACATACGACGGCTAATAAGCCGGAGGTTGGGGATGTGGCGCTCCAGCCAGGTAGAGATGTTGGTCGTCGAGGCTGAACGCTGCTCACTGCGAATTGGCTCCAACAGGCGATCAACCACGAAGTCGAACCAGCAGGAAAAAGAACAGACCATTCGAATTTTCTCTAGGCTCATGATGGAAGGGAAGGTAAGGAGTGCTGTTCGCTGGGTCACGGGGCGTGAGACCGGTAGTGTTCTAGATCCGGAATCGGAAATTGAAGTAAACCAACAGCGGGTGAGAGTCCTTGATGTTCTCAGCGAGAAGCATCCAGCAGCAGCTGCACCCAAAGCCGAGGCCTTATTAGTGTGTGATGATGAGTTGCCACTTCGGGTTGATGTCGAGATCACAGCCGCGCACATAGAGTCGACAGCGCGGCGACTGAAAGGGAGTGGTGGGCCAGCCGGTAGCGACTCAACACGCTGGCGGGACTACCTTATCCGGTATGGGGCACATAGCCAGCGTTTACGCGAATCTATTGCCTCTATTGCGTGTTCACTTGCTAACAGTGTAGTGCCATGGGAATCAGTTCGGTCGCTGATGGCTAGCAGACTTATTGCCCTCGATAAGTGCCCCGGGGTTAGGCCCATAGGCATAGGGGAGTGCCTCCGCCGAATCTTGGGTAGATCAATGGCAGAAGCAACTGGAGATGATGTCACCACTACGTGTGGCGCAGAGCAGTTATCTGCGGGCGTGATGGCAGGTGTGGAGGCCGGGGTACATTCAATGCGCTCGGTCTTCGACGAACATAGTGAGGATGGATGGGGCATTATTATGGTTGATGCAGCTAATGCCTTCAATTCGCTGAACCGAGTCGCAGCCTTGTGGAACGTCAGGCAGCTGTGGCCTCGATGTTCAATGTTTCTCTTCAACTGTTACCGTGGACACAGCATTCTGACAATAAAGGGAACCGATGCTGTGCTGTTCAGCGAAGAGGGTGTAACACAAGGAGATCCTTTAGCTATGCCTTTTTACGCTTCAGGCATCCTCCCTTTAATCCACGAGTTGCCATCACTTAAGGTTCGCCAAAGTTGGTTCGCTGACGACTCTTCAGGTGCCGGAAAGCTCCAGGATATTCTCGAGTGGTACGAGCACTTACTTCGTCTGGGCCCTGCTCTCGGATATTACCCTCAGTCCGCCAAGAGCTTTCTCGTTGTGGCTCCGGAGTTTCTGGAGGAAGCCCAAAGTGTATTCGCCGAGCACAATATTAACATCGTTACAGGACACCGATTTCTGGGCGGGTTTATTGGTAGCGAGTCGGAGTGTGTGAAGTATGTCGGCGCCAAAATCGCATCCTGGGTAGCCTCAGTAGACAAGATGGCCGAGGTGGCGGAGGCCCAACCCCACGCTGCTTTCTCAGCCGTAGTTTGCTCACTCCAACGGGAGTGGGCATACCTCCAACGCGTTGTCCCAGACTGCAGCAGTCAGTTCGATGTGCTAGAGGAAGCGATCAGCGATAGGTTCCTGCCGGCAGTCTTCGATGGGCGAATTTCGCAACCAGAACTCAAGTTGTTTGCCCTGTCTCCGCGAATGGGTGGTCTGGGGTTGCGGAACCCGGTTAACGAGGCCGATACCAACTTTGCTGTATCAGAACTTGGGACACAGTCGCTGGTGAACGCGATCGCCGGGAAGGAGCCATTCTCCTTAGCCACCCACCTGAAGTGCATGGAGGGAGCGCGCATGACATCTCGGAAAGAGAGGCAGGGTATGGAGAAAGCCCAGCAGGAGGAAGCGTTGGAAGGAATGGCGGAGCACCAGCGTGTCGCTGTCCAACGGGCGGCGGAGTTCAGGACCGGCGGCTGGCTATCCTCTCTTCCGGTAGCCGAACACCAGTTTGACCTCTCACCCCGGGAGTTTAGGGACGCTGTGGCTGTTCGGTATGGTAGACCCCTCGTAGGTGTCCCTTGCAGATGCGACGGTTGTGGCGCTGGGTTTGATCTCAACCACGGGTTGAATTGTAAGAAGGGTGGTCTAGTGATTCAGCGTCACAACGAGCTCCGCGACGCAGTCGGTGACCTCGCGGCCCTGGCATTCGGACCGCGAAACGTTATGCTCGAGCCAGTGGTCCGCGAGCAGCACGAGGATGGCGACGGGGCTGGTCTGCGATGCGATGTCGGCATTAGGGGAGCGTTCAGTACCCAGACACAGGCGTTGATTGACATACGTACAATTAACCTTGACGCCGTGTCTTATGCTGGGCGCTCCGTGAGGTCGGTATTGGAGTCAGCGGAAGAGGAGAAGAAACGCTTATATACAGCCGCAGTTTCCGCCCGCCGAGGTGATTTCTCCCCTTTCGTCGCCTCATGCGACGGCATACTGGCACCGCAGGCCAATAAGCTGTTGCGAATCATCGCTGACCGCCTACACACCAACTGGGGGAAACCATACAGTTCGGTAATGGGGTGGGTGCGTGCACGCATATCGTTCGCGATAATCCGCGGCACTTCCCATTGCCTGCGAGGGTCGCGGGTGAGATGGCGAAGCGGTTTGGGGCTTGAGGACGGCGCCGGGATACCAGGGGGCTTTGCTTAGAGTGTTTGATCGATTATGCGGGGACTGGTATGGTATATTACATAATTATTGCTCATTGTAACTGTGTATGGAGTTGTTACCATCTGTACTGCAAGCAATATGCTATTGATCATTTAGTGCGTTTTTGCGATAATTATAATATGTCATATCGGTGTAAAAAAATTAGTTCCAGTACTCAATTAGTCAAGTACTCAATGGAGGAGGTATTAGTTCCAGTACTCAATGGAGGTGGTATTAGTTCCCATACTCAATGGAGGTGGTATTAGTTCCAGTACTCAATAAAGGAGGTATTAGTTCCAGTACTCATGTAGGAGGTATTAGTAACAGTACTCAATGGAGGAGGCATTAGTTCCAGGACCCAATGGAGGATGTATTAGTTCCAGTACACAATGGAGGAGGTATTAGTTCAATCCAGTACTCAATGGAGGAGGTATTAGTTCCAGTACTCAATGGAGGAGGTATTAGTTCCAGTACTCAATGGAGGAGGTATTAGTTCCAGTACTCAATGGAGGAGGTATTAGTTCCAGTACACAATGGAAGAGGTATTAGTTCAATCCAGTACTCAATGGAGGAGGTATTAGTTCCAGTACTCAATGGAGGAGGTATTAGTTCCAGTACTCAATGGAGGAGGTATTAGTTTCAATACTCAATGGATGAGGTATTAGTTCAAGTACTCAATATAGGAGGTATTAGTTCCAATACACAATGGAGGAGGTATTAGTTCCAGTACTCAATGGAGGAGGTATTAGTTCCAGTACTCAATGGAGGAGGTATTAGTTCCAGTACACAATGGAGGAGGTATTAGTTCAATCCAGTACTCAATAGAGGAGGTATTAGTTCCAATACTCAATGGAGGAGGTGTCTTTTATATATTAATACATGTTAGCTTATCCAATTCCGCTAACATGAACCCACAAAGTAAGCCGTTGAGCAATATTGGGAGCACGAGGTTGATTACCAATCAACCTCGTGTCAGCCCAGTAAACGGGGACAATAGGCCCCAAAGGAGACACACACAATAAGGGTCAGGGGCCAAACCCCTAACAGAGAGAGAACAACAGGGGCAACGGGAAACACACCAGGGAAGGTGAAAGGGCGAGAAGTGGGATATTAGCCAATGGGGGGACAGCATCGACTAGGTACAGTAATATGGCCAACTGTGCAGTACATATATTACCTGTTGGTGCTTCCCTATTCAGTTTAGTTTACTCAGTCAGATCAGTAGGGTGGAACGGGGACTTCTGTCACCGTCCGCTACCGCCATCATACTTATATTACCTGTTGTGTCATACTATACTATATATATATCAGACTATTATACCTTTATACATATTACCGAACATCAGAACTCTTTTACCTTTCACACACGGCGGGGACGCGTGGATAGAAAACCCAACGGATAAACCGGGATCCGTAGATCCCGTCACAGTGACAGAATCAGATCCACCCAGCTGCCCTGACAGTGACAGAATCAGATCCGCCCAGCTGCCCTGACAGTGATAGAATCCTAGCAGCTGCCCTAACAGTCTGACAGTGATAGAACTAGATCCAACCAACTGACAGACTGTGGCTGCCAGACCACCAAAGACAAAGATGAGCCGAATAGGAGAGACGACGCCGCCGTGGACCCCGGACGACAACCTAACGATCCGCGAGGCCGCGGCGAGACGGCATCGACCCACGACGCCGGATCCGTCGACTACAGACGATCCGGCAATCCAAACGGAGGGGGGGCCGTCTACAACGAGAAGGAAGAGACGAGTCGGGAGTCGAAAGGGAGAAAGACGAGTCGACGCGGAGCGAGGGTCGACGTACCGATGTCGCCGGCCAGCCACAGGCCGAGGACGACGAACGGTCCACCGGAACGGCGACGGTGGGGCCGTCGGTACGACGTCGGACCCGGAGAGACGGAAGAGAGGTCGGCGACGAGGACGTCGGGGTTTCTGATCGACTTCGACGAGCCTACCTCGCGACCCGGGAGCGACTGAGAGAGGCCAAAGGAGGGGCGACGATAGACGAGGTGAGACTGAGGAGACGACTAGGTGAGTCGAACAGATACTTTGATTACCTAGTGTGTTCTGGGCAGAGAGAACTAGCCGAGGAGAGAGCGAGGGGGGTTGCCAACGAACTGATTGAACTATGGGAATGTGGGGGTATGGAACCTAGTGTAGTGTACATAGGGCCATACTTAGTCGATGCCCGGGGAGTAAAATTAGTGGGTTGGAAGAGACCTGAGGAGGGCGAATCCGAGGTTAACTCCGAGGATTCGGTCTCGTCGGTCGGAGGAAGTTCCGGGAGGCGGGGGAAAGTTAGTAGGACGGAGGGGCGGCGGGAGTCCGTCGCAACCGATAAGTCTGCTACATCCTCCGTAAAAGAAAGAAGGGTGCGGGAGATAAATCTAGAGTATAAATTAGAAATGGTGGCGAATAAGCAGGAATGGTTAGAGTGGCAGCTGAGAGAGAAAACCGCATACTTAGAGAAGTTAGGAGAGTTGGCGAGGGAGTATAGAAAGAGAGTCGAGGAGTGTATAGAGCGGGAGATGAGAGTAGGGGACGAGCCGGCGACGTGGCTTGAGATAATTGCGAGAGTTGAGTTGTTCGAGCAGGATAACCGAGAGAGAGAGATAGAGATAGAGCGTGAGCGGGATGATTTGCGTGCTCAGCTAGGGAGGCTTGCGCAATATCAAGCCAAACTAGACCAGCGCCGACTAGAACTGGCGTGGTTGGAACTATCAGAGAGTGAGACCCCACTTACAGGCACCGGGCGAGAGAACCAGAACTGGTGTAGCCGTACGGGCGGGGGGGGGGGGGGTAATAGTAGTACGTTAGAAGTAGTTAATATTAATAGTACCGTAGTAGATAACCCTAATCCCTTTATTACAGGAAATAATATTTTACCGGGTAGTAGTAATTTAAATTTAAATACAAATATTCTAAATAATAATTTCAATTCAAACCCGCAAAATAATTCGAATAATAATTTAAGTTTAGAGAATAGTAGTGATCTAAGTAATTTAAATAATTTAAATAATAATCCCGTTTCAAATTCTAATAATTTAATTGATTTAACAAATAATATTGGGAATGGTGCTATTAATATGAGCGTGTCGGACGTACATAACCCGGCAGACGGTGGCCTGGTAGGCCACGTAGTTAGTAGGCAGGAAGTGGCAGGGTTGAGCCAACCCGACGGCGGCCTGGTAGGCCACGTAGTTGGTAGGCAGGAGGTAGCGGGGTTGAGCCAACCCGAAGGTGGGCCTGGTGGGCCACGCAGTAGTAGAGAGAGAGGCGGGGGTGAATAGACCCAGCCGTAGTAGAGACAGTGCGTCGACTAGAGAGGGGTGTAGAGACGAAGTAAGAGATAGTGAAGTTAGATGTGGCGAGTGGGGGGGGGGGCTACCGGCGCCCCACCACATAAGATTAGTGGCGAGAGAGGGGGGGCAGAGAATGCCCCACAAGAGGGACGCAGAAGTGTAGTAAGAGATAGTGAAGTTAGAAGTGGCGGGTGGGGGGGGGGCTACGGACACCCCACCGCGAGAAGTTAGTAGAGAGAGAGGGGGGGCAGAGAGTGTCCCACAGCCGTCAGCGGATAATGCGCGGGCCGAATCAGGTAAACCGCAACACCCGGCGACGGAGAGTAATAGGGGGATTGCGAGTATCCCCAGCGGCGTGCGATCGAGCAGAGAGAGGCAGGTTGACGTCGCGAGAGGGCAGACGAAGCGTCGAGCCCGATCAGAAGAGGGAAGAAGAACAGTGGAGTTTAACCGGGAGGTCGACGAGAGATCTCATGAGCCGGAATACTGCACTGAAAAGAGAAGAAGAGGAGATAGTAGAAAAGGTGTCGCCACGAACGATAGGAGTGTGAGGACAGATAGCGGACCGTCGATAGTAGAGATGGAGTTAGGGAGTCAGTGGGGTCGAACTTCGGGAGATTGCCGTCGCCCCGGAGAAACGCACCGCACGCCAAGAGAGGGGTACAGGACGTACCAATACAAGTCGAGAACAGGAGAGGGGATCGAAGAGAAGCTTCCCGACGGGATATAGCTGCCGATCGAGAGTACGGTAGTCGCGGGGAGATTCGAGATTCGCGAAGAATAAACTTCGGTTCGGAAGGGCACATGCAGACTGCAGGACATACTGTAGGCCTTACTGCACATACTATTATAGGCCATGCTGGGAGAGATAGAGTAGGCGATGGGGTAGCGCGAACGACGGGATTAAACCCGGAAGTCGCGGAGTACATACCGGTAGGTAGGCGAGAGGTAGGTAGGCCTATATCGGTACAGCAGCATGACTATAATACACAGGGACATAACATATATCCAGGGGAGGGGAGAGTTATTGGAGATAGACGTATGGGCCCCAATGTATTAACATCAACCCCAGTACCAAACATACCGGCCGGGGGGGGACAGGGTGACATTCCCCCATCACAATATCGACAATATACCCCGATAGGAGCAAGAACATCGAACTCCCTGGACGAGAACAGGTCGTGCGGACAGTCACCACCACACGCGGCCGTACAGGGGACTGCTAGTCCACAGTTAGCTGGTAGCAGGGCCACACCGTGGCAGGGACAGGAAGAAAATAACACCAAAAATAAACACAATCCCAATATACCCAGTAGGCCGAGTCTAGACAATCGAAACATTAAATCGGTACATATAAACCTAAGCGCGATACGTGAAGGACTATACAGGAAACGCTATAATCCAGGATTCCAATGTCAATTACATCGGGACGGAACCCATAAGACCAGGAGTTGCAAGTACTGGCAAGCGTTGCCCAAACGAGATCGTGTAGCCTACACAGACGCAAACGGACTATGTCATCGATGTGTGGTAAAAGGACACAGATCCGGAGAGTGTTGGAAAGGGAGAGGATATGAAAGGACTAAACCAGGGGCAGAGAAGCCCATGAGCAAACATAAGGAGTCGGGAAAGTAGAAGGAGGCGTGTTGCATACACACGCAGGACTGACACAGTGCGAGGGGGCATTACATGGGCAGACACCGCGTATACCGAGGGACGAGCGGGGGTCGTCGAGGGCTCTAATGCCAGCGCACATACGAAGGGGGAGGCCAGCAAAGGTGGCACCGAAGAGAGTGTGGCGAAGAGTTAGAGGACGTATAGGAGGGCAGCAGGAGAGTGCCTACTGGAAGAAGGGGCACGTGAGAGTTTTTAGTCGTCCAAAGTTTTGGACTGAGGGGGGTGGGAATGAGGGCGAGACGCCCTTCCCACGCATAAAATATAAAATAATTATTTAATTAAAATTAATGAAAATAATTAAATAATAGAGTAGGTAGAAGTTAGGTAGTAAGAGTTAGTTAGTTAGTTAGTTAGTTAAGGGTGGTACGTAGTACCGATAGTTAGTTAGAGAGTTAGAGGGTACGTAAGTACCGCTAGTTAGTTAGAGAGTTAGAGGGTACGTAAGTACCGCTAGTTAGTTAGAGAGTTAGAGGGTACGTAAGTACCGCTAGTTAGTTAGAGTTAGAGGGTACGTAAGTACCGCTAGTTAGTTAGAGGGTTAGAGGGTACGTAAGTACCGCTAGTTAGTTAGAGAGTTAGAGGGTACGTAAGTACCGCTAGTTAGTTAGAGTTAGAGGGTACGTAGTACCGCTAGTTAGTTAGAGAGTTAGAGGGTACGTAAGTACCGCTAGTCAGTTAGAGAGCTAGAGGGTACGCAGTACCGTTAGAGAGTAGGAGTTAAGGGGTACGTAGTACCGTTAGAGAGTTAGTAAGAGTAAGAGGGTACGTAGTACCGCTAGCTAGTAGAGAGAGCTAGAGTAGTAAGAGGGTACGTAGTACCGCTAGTTAGGAGTGTTAGTAGAGTAGTAGAATGGTTGTGGGCACCGTAAGCGCCACATAGATAGTAGTAGCAGTAGAGGGTTGTGGGCACCGTAAGCGCCACGTAGTTAGAGTTAGTAGGGAATGCGCTGAACTTAGTGGGGCACGGGCGTGATGATGTGTTTGATGTAAGAGCAGGGTATGTTAATTAGAGTTAGTGGGAGTTAGAGGTTAGTAAGAGGGTACGTAGTACCGGTTGTGGTTGTGGGCACCGTTAGCGCCACGTAGATAGAGGTAGAGTTAGTAAGAGGGTACGTAGTACCGGTTGTGGTTGTGGGCACCGTTAGCGCCACGTAGATAGAGGTAGAGTTAGTAAGAGGGTACGTAGTACCGGTTGTGGTTGTGGGCACCGTTAGCGCCACGTAGATAGAAGTTAGTAGAGTTAGTAAGAGTTAGTAGTAGTTCACATAATTAACGTACCCACTCTGCCGGCACTCAGAGCGTCACGTGCAGGCGAGTGGATGTAAAGGAAGTAAGTTAGAGATAGAGTAGAGTAGTAGAGAGGGCACATAGGGTGCCAGGTAGTAGAGTAGAGTGTTAGAGGTAGCAGAGAGGGCACATAGGGTGCCAGAGAGTAGAATAGTAGAGACGGGCACATAGGGTGCCAGGTAGTAGAGTTAGAGAGTTAGAGATAGAGTAGAGTAGTAGAGACGGGCACATAGGGTGCCAGGTAGTAGAGTTAGAGAGTTAGAGATAGAGTAGAGTAGTAGAGAGGGCACATAGGGTGCCAGGTAGTAGAGTTAGAGAGGTAGTAGTGTAGTAGAGAGGGCACATAGGGTGCCAGGTAGTAGAGTAGAGCAGAGAGGGCACATAGGGTGCCAGGTAGTAGAGCTAGAGAGGTAGTTGAGTAGTAGAAGGGCACATAGGGTGCCAGATAGTAGAGTGGTTGTGGGCACCGCAAGCGCCACGTAGTTAGAAGAGTGGGTAGAGTTAGGGAGTTCTAGTTAAAGGGCTAGAGAGTTGGTAGACTAGAGAGTCAAGTAGAGTTAGTAGAAGTAGAGAGTAGTAGGAGTTAGTTAGACTTAGTAGTGCTAGTTAGAGTCGGAGAGTTAGTAGAAAGTTAGAGGCTCTCAGTTAGAGCTAGAAGTAGTAAGAGTTAGTAGTTAGCAGAGTTAGTTAGATAGTTAGAGTTAGTAAGCAGTAGGTAGATAGTATGATAGCACAGGGGTAGCATTAGAGATTAAAGCCTTAGGGAGTGGCAAGAGAGTGGAGAGGTGATAGTGCAGAGTGCGAAGAGAGCGTGGGCGCAATTCAAGTGTGGGGGAGGAGAAGTGAGAGGAAGAGTGTGGGACGAGGAGGTCCGGGAGTATGAGAGAGTTGGAGTAGAGTGGTGAGAGTGTTGGGGAAACAAAAATTGTGTGAGAGAAGCGCACGATCGGCCCGACACGAGACGCCAGAGGGTAGCAATATCATACCCATAGGGAGCGGCCCGGAAAGCCGGCTCCGAAAGAAAATAACCCACCCCACACCCGATACTAGATCGGGATCCAGCGGAATTGTAGCGCACTTTTTGGTGGATGCTATCTTCTCACCGGGAAGATAGCATGGGGGGGAGTGTTAGCTTATCCAATTCCGCTAACATGAACCCACAAAGTAAGCCGTTGAGCAATATTGGGAGCACGAGGTTGATTACCAATCAACCTCGTGTCAGCCCAGTAAACGGGGACAATAGGCCCCAAAGGAGACACACACAATAAGGGTCAGGGGCCAAACCCCTAACAGAGAGAGAACAACAGGGGCAACGGGAAACACACCAGGGAAGGTGAAAGGGCGAGAAGTGGGATATTAGCCAATGGGGGGACAGCATCGACTAGGTACAGTAATATGGCCAACTGTGCAGTACATATATTACCTGTTGGTGCTTCCCTATTCAGTTTAGTTTACTCAGTCAGATCAGTAGGGTGGAACGGGGACTTCTGTCACCGTCCGCTACCGCCATCATACTTATATTACCTGTTGTGTCATACTATACTATATATATATCAGACTATTATACCTTTATACATATTACCGAACATCAGAACTCTTTTACCTTTCACACACGGCGGGGACGCGTGGATAGAAAACCCAACGGATAAACCGGGATCCGTAGATCCCGTCACAATACATTTTATTAGATTTGCTCCACATATGGTATCTAATTATCCTTGATCTATGCGTCTAGCCATTGAGTTGTTAATCAACAACGCTAGATAGCGAGAAAAAGTTTATTCTATATGCAAAATGGAACGCCTAGTGGCAGTATATAGAACTGCACTGGAGCAATAACTGCAATGAGGTTCTCCGAGGAGAATATCTTCATTTAATTACCAATAGATTGTCTTAACCCTACTACTACTCCAGGGACAATGCCTTAATCCCAGTATTCAAGTACTCCAGGGAGAATGTATTAGTTCCAGTACGCAACAGAAGAGGTTATAGTTCAAGTACTCAATGTAGGAGGTATTACTTATAGTACTCAATGTAGGAGGTATTTGTTCCAGTACTCAAAGTATGAGGAATTAGTTCCAGTTCTCAATGGAAGATGAATTAGTTACAGTTCTCAATGGGGGAGGAATTAGTTCCAGTACCGAATGATGCGGTCTTAGTACAATACTGAAAGGAGAATATCTAACTTCTACTGCTTCAGGAACAATGTATTTCTTTCAGTACTCAAAGGAGCAGTATGGCTTGGATAAATGGAGTCTTAGTTCCAGTACTACTGGAACAATGTATGTATTAGTCCCATTAATCAAGGGATAATGTTTCCAATACTACAGGCGTGGGATAATGTATTATTCCCTGTATCACAGTAAACTAGGTATTAGTTCCAGTACTCAATGGATGAGGTATTAGATCCAGTACTCAATGTAGGAGGTATTAGTTCCAGTACTCAATGGAGGAGGTATTAGTTCCAGTACTCAATGGATGAGGTATTAGTTAAGTACTCAATGTAGGAGGTATTAGTTCCAGTACTCAATGGAGGAGGTATTAGTTCCAGTACTCAATGGAGGAGGTATTAGTTCAAGTACTCAATATAGGAGGTATTAGTTCCAGTACACAATGGAGGAGGTATTAGTTCAATCCAGTACTCAATGGAGGAGGTATTAGTTACAGTACTCAATGGAGGAGGTATTAGTTACAGTGCTCAATGGAGGAAGTATCTTTTATATATTAATACATTTTATTAGATTTGCTCCATATATGGTATCTAATTATCCTTGATCTATGCGTCTAGCCATTGAGTTGTTAATCAACAACGACTAGATAGCGAGAAAAAGTTTATTCTATATGCAAAAGGGAACGCCTAGTGGCAGTATATAGAACTGCACTGGAGCAATAACTGCAATGAGGTTCTCCAGGGAGAATCTCTTAATTTAATTACTAAGAGATTGTCTTAACCCTACTACTACTCCAGGGACAATGCCTTAATCCCAGTATTCAAGTACTCCAGGGAGAATGTATTAGTTCCAGTATGCAACAGAAGAGGCAATAGTTCAAGTACTCAATGTAGGAGGTATTAGTTATAGTACTCAATGTAGGAGGTATTAGTTAAAGTACTCAATGTACGAGATATTAGTTATAGTACTCAATGTAGGAGGTATTTGTTCCAGTACTCAAAGTAGGAGGAATTAGTTCCAGTTCTCAATGGCGGATGAATTATTTACAGTTCTCAATGGGGGAGGAATTAGTTCCAGTACTGAATGATGCGGTCTTAGTCTTAGTACAATACTGAAAGGAGAATGTCTAACTTCTACTGCTTCAGGAACAATGTATTTCTTTCAGTACTCAAAGGAGGCATGGCTTGGATAAATGGAGTCTTAGTTCCAGTACTACTGGGACAATGTATGTATTAGTCCAATTAATCAAGGGATAATGTTTCCAATACAACAGGCCTGGGAGAATGTCTTATTCCCTGTATCACAGTAAACTAACACTTTTAGCCCTTTTGCGAACTTGTTCCACCGCTGGTTATCTTCTTATCCTTGATCTATGCGTCTAGCCATTGAGTTGTTAATCAACAACGCTAGATAGCGAGAAAAAGTTTATTCTATATGCAAAAGGGAACGCCTAGTGGCAGTATATAGAACTGCACTGGAGCAATAACTGCAATGAGGTTCTCCGAGGAGAATATCTTCATTTAATTACTAATAGATTGTCTTAACCCTACTACTACTCCAGGGACAATGCCTTAATCCCAGTATTCAAGTACTCCAGGGAGAATGTATTAGTTCCAGTACGCAACAGAAGAGGCAATAGTTCAAGTACTCAATGTAGGAGGTATTAGTTATAGTACTCAATGTAGGAGGTATTAGTTATAGTACTCAATGTAGGAGGTATTTGTTCCAGTACTCAAAGTAGGAGGAATTAGTTCCAGTTCTAAATGGGGGATGATTTATTTACAGTTCTCAATGGGGGAGGAATTAGTTCCAGTACTGAATGATGCGGTCTTAGTCTTAGTACAATACTGAAAGGAGAATGTCTAACTTCTACTGCTTCAGGAACAATGTATTTCTTTCAGTACTCAAAGGAGCAGCATGGCTTGGATAAATGGAGTCTTCGTTCCAGTACTACTGGAACAATGTATGTAATAGTCCCATTAATCAAGGGATAATGTTTCCAATACAACAGGCCTGGGAGAATGTCTTATTCCCTGTATCACAGTAAACTAACACTTTTAGCCCTTTTGCGAACTTGTTCCACCGCTGGTTATCTTCTTATCCTTGATCTATGCGTCTAGCTATTGAGTTGTTAATCAACAACGCTAGATAGCGAGAAAAAGTTTATTCTATATGCAAAAGGGAACGCCTAGTGGCAGTATATAGAACTGCACTGGAGCAATAACTGCAATGAGGTTCTCCAGGGAGATTTAATTACTAAGAGATTGTTTTAGCCCTACTACTCCAGGGGCAACAACGCCTTAATCCCAGTACTCAAGTACTCCAGGGAGAATGTCTTAGTTCCAGTACTCATTGTAAAATTAATTAGTCAAGTACTCAATGGAGGAGGTATTAGTTCCAGTACTCAATGGAGGTGGTATTAGTTCCAATACTCAATGGAGGTGGTATTAGTTCCAGTACTCAATAAAGGAGGTATTAGTTCCAGTACTCAATGGAGGAGGTATTAGATCCAGTACTCATGTAGGAGGTATTAGTAACAGTACTCAATGGAGGAGGCATTAGTTCCAGGACTCAATGGAGGAGGTATTAGTTCCAGTACTCAATGGAGGAGGTATTAGTTCTAGTACACAATGGAGGAGGTATTAGTTCCAGTACTCAATAAAGGAGGTATTAGTTCCAGCACTCAATGGAGGAGGTATTAGATCCAGTACTCATGTAGGAGGTATTAGTAACAGTACTCAATGGAGGAGGTATTAGTTCTAGTACACAATGGAGGAGGTATTAGTTCCAGTACTCAATAAAGGAGGTATTAGATCCAGTACTCATGTAGGAGGTATTAGTAACAGTACTCAATGGAGGAGGTATTAGTTCCAGTACTCAATATAGGAGGCATTAGTTCCAGTACTACTGGAACAATGTATGTATTAGTCCCATTAATCAAGGGATAATGTTTCCAATACAACAGGCCTGGGAGAATGTCTTATTCCCTGTATCACAGTAAACTAACACTTTTAGCCCTTTTGCGAACTTGTTCCACCGCTGGTTATCTTCTTATCCTTGATCTATGCGTCTAGCCATTGAGTTGTTAATCAACAACGCTAGATAGCGAGAAAAAGTTTATTATATATGCAAAAGGGAACGCCTAGTGGCAGTATATAGAACTGCACTGGAGCAATAACTGCAATGAGGTTCTCCAGGGAGAATCTCTTAATTTAATTACTAAGAGATTGTCTTAACCCTACTACTACTTCAGGGACAATGCCTTAATCCCAGTATTCAAGTACTCCAGGGAGAATGTATTAGTTCCAGTACTCAATTAGTCAAGTACTCGATGGAGGAGGTATTAGTTCCAGTACTCAATGGAGGTGGTATTAGTTCCCATACTCAATGGAGGTGGTATTAGTTCCAGTACTCAATAAAGGAGGTATTAGTTCCAGTACTCATGTAGGAGGTATTAGTAACAGTACTCAATGGAGGAGGCATTAGTTCCAGGACCCAATGGAGGATGTATTAGTTCCAGTACACAATGGAGGAGGTATTAGTTCAATCCAGTACTCAATGGAGGAGGTATTAGTTCCAGTACTCAATGGAGGAGGTATTAGTTCCAGTACTCAATGGAGGAGGTATTAGTTCCAGTACTCAATGGAGGAGGTATTAGTTCCAGTACACAATGGAAGAGGTATTAGTTCAATCCAGTACTCAATGGAGGAGGTATTAGTTCCAGTACTCAATGGAGGAGGTATTAGTTCCAGTACTCAATGGAGGAGGTATTAGTTTCAATACTCAATGGATGAGGTATTAGTTCAAGTACTCAATATAGGAGGTATTAGTTCCAATACACAATGGAGGAGGTATTAGTTCCAGTACTCAATGGAGGAGGTATTAGTTCCAGTACTCAATGGAGGAGGTATTAGTTCCAGTACACAATGGAGGAGGTATTAGTTCAATCCAGTACTCAATAGAGGAGGTATTAGTTCCAATACTCAATGGAGGAGGTGTCTTTTATATATTAATACATTTTATTAGATTTGCTCCACATATGGTATCTAATTATCCTTGATCTATGCGTCTAGCCATTGAGTTGTTAATCAACAACGCTAGATAGCGAGAAAAAGTTTATTCTATATGCAAAATGGAACGCCTAGTGGCAGTATATAGAACTGCACTGGAGCAATAACTGCAATGAGGTTCTCCGAGGAGAATATCTTCATTTAATTACCAATAGATTGTCTTAACCCTACTACTACTCCAGGGACAATGCCTTAATCCCAGTATTCAAGTACTCCAGGGAGAATGTATTAGTTCCAGTACGCAACAGAAGAGGTTATAGTTCAAGTACTCAATGTAGGAGGTATTAGTTATAGTACTCAATGTAGGAGGTATTAGTTATAGTACTCAATGTAGGAGGTATTTGTTCCAGTACTCAAAGTAGGAGGAATTAGTTCCAGTTCTAAATGGGGGATGATTTATTTACAGTTCTCAATGGGGGAGGAATTAGTTCCAGTACTGAATGATGCGGTCTTAGTCTTAGTACAATACTGAAAGGAGAATGTCTAACTTCTACTGCTTCAGGAACAATGTATTTCTTTCAGTACTCAAAGGAGCAGCATGGCTTGGATAAATGGAGTCTTCGTTCCAGTACTACTGGAACAATGTATGTAATAGTCCCATTAATCAAGGGATAATGTTTCCAATACAACAGGCCTGGGAGAATGTCTTATTCCCTGTATCACAGTAAACTAACACTTTTAGCCCTTTTGCGAACTTGTTCCACCGCTGGTTATCTTCTTATCCTTGATCTATGCGTCTAGCTATTGAGTTGTTAATCAACAACGCTAGATAGCGAGAAAAAGTTTATTCTATATGCAAAAGGGAACGCCTAGTGGCAGTATATAGAACTGCACTGGAGCAATAACTGCAATGAGGTTCTCCAGGGAGATTTAATTACTAAGAGATTGTTTAAGCCCTACTACTCCAGGGGCAACAACGCCTTAATCCCAGTACTCAAGTACTCCAGGGAGAATGTCTTAGTTCCAGTACTCATTGTAAAATTAATTAGTCAAGTACTCAATGGAGGAGGTATTAGTTCCAGTACTCAATGGAGGTGGTATTAGTTCCAATACTCAATGGAGGTGGTATTAGTTCCAGTACTCAATAAAGGAGGTATTAGTTCCAGTACTCAATGGAGGAGGTATTAGATCCAGTACTCATGTAGGAGGTATTAGTAACAGTACTCAATGGAGGAGGCATTAGTTCCAGGACTCAATGGAGGAGGTATTAGTTCCAGTACTCAATGGAGGAGGTATTAGTTCTAGTACACAATGGAGGAGGTATTAGTTCCAGTACTCAATAAAGGAGGTATTAGTTCCAGCACTCAATGGAGGAGGTATTAGATCCAGTACTCATGTAGGAGGTATTAGTAACAGTACTCAATGGAGGAGGTATTAGTTCTAGTACACAATGGAGGAGGTATTAGTTCCAGTACTCAATAAAGGAGGTATTAGATCCAGTACTCATGTAGGAGGTATTAGTAACAGTACTCAATGGAGGAGGTATTAGTTCCAGTACTCAATATAGGAGGCATTAGTTCCAGTACTACTGGAACAATGTATGTATTAGTCCCATTAATCAAGGGATAATGTTTCCAATACAACAGGCCTGGGAGAATGTCTTATTCCCTGTATCACAGTAAACTAACACTTTTAGCCCTTTTGCGAACTTGTTCCACCGCTGGTTATCTTCTTATCCTTGATCTATGCGTCTAGCCATTGAGTTGTTAATCAACAACGCTAGATAGCGAGAAAAAGTTTATTATATATGCAAAAGGGAACGCCTAGTGGCAGTATATAGAACTGCACTGGAGCAATAACTGCAATGAGGTTCTCCGAGGAGAATATCTTCATTTAATTACCAATAGATTGTCTTAACCCTACTACTACTCCAGGGACAATGCCTTAATCCCAGTATTCAAGTACTCCAGGGAGAATGTATTAGTTCCAGTACGCAACAGAAGAGGTTATAGTTCAAGTACTCAATGTAGGAGGTATTAGTTATAGTACTCAATGTAGGAGGTATTAGTTATAGTACTCAATGTAGGAGGTATTTGTTCCAGTACTCAAAGTAGGAGGAATTAGTTCCAGTTCTAAATGGGGGATGATTTATTTACAGTTCTCAATGGGGGAGGAATTAGTTCCAGTACTGAATGATGCGGTCTTAGTCTTAGTACAATACTGAAAGGAGAATGTCTAACTTCTACTGCTTCAGGAACAATGTATTTCTTTCAGTACTCAAAGGAGCAGCATGGCTTGGATAAATGGAGTCTTCGTTCCAGTACTACTGGAACAATGTATGTAATAGTCCCATTAATCAAGGGATAATGTTTCCAATACAACAGGCCTGGGAGAATGTCTTATTCCCTGTATCACAGTAAACTAACACTTTTAGCCCTTTTGCGAACTTGTTCCACCGCTGGTTATCTTCTTATCCTTGATCTATGCGTCTAGCTATTGAGTTGTTAATCAACAACGCTAGATAGCGAGAAAAAGTTTATTCTATATGCAAAAGGGAACGCCTAGTGGCAGTATATAGAACTGCACTGGAGCAATAACTGCAATGAGGTTCTCCAGGGAGATTTAATTACTAAGAGATTGTTTTAGCCCTACTACTCCAGGGGCAACAACGCCTTAATCCCAGTACTCAAGTACTCCAGGGAGAATGTCTTAGTTCCAGTACTCATTGTAAAATTAATTAGTCAAGTACTCAATGGAGGAGGTATTAGTTCCAGTACTCAATGGAGGTGGTATTAGTTCCAATACTCAATGGAGGTGGTATTAGTTCCAGTACTCAATAAAGGAGGTATTAGTTCCAGTACTCAATGGAGGAGGTATTAGATCCAGTACTCATGTAGGAGGTATTAGTAACAGTACTCAATGGAGGAGGCATTAGTTCCAGGACTCAATGGAGGAGGTATTAGTTCCAGTACTCAATGGAGGAGGTATTAGTTCTAGTACACAATGGAGGAGGTATTAGTTCCAGTACTCAATAAAGGAGGTATTAGTTCCAGCACTCAATGGAGGAGGTATTAGATCCAGTACTCATGTAGGAGGTATTAGTAACAGTACTCAATGGAGGAGGTATTAGTTCTAGTACACAATGGAGGAGGTATTAGTTCCAGTACTCAATAAAGGAGGTATTAGATCCAGTACTCATGTAGGAGGTATTAGTAACAGTACTCAATGGAGGAGGTATTAGTTCCAGTACTCAATATAGGAGGCATTAGTTCCAGTACTACTGGAACAATGTATGTATTAGTCCCATTAATCAAGGGATAATGTTTCCAATACAACAGGCCTGGGAGAATGTCTTATTCCCTGTATCACAGTAAACTAACACTTTTAGCCCTTTTGCGAACTTGTTCCACCGCTGGTTATCTTCTTATCCTTGATCTATGCGTCTAGCCATTGAGTTGTTAATCAACAACGCTAGATAGCGAGAAAAAGTTTATTATATATGCAAAAGGGAACGCCTAGTGGCAGTATATAGAACTGCACTGGAGCAATAACTGCAATGAGGTTCTCCAGGGAGAATCTCTTAATTTAATTACTAAGAGATTGTCTTAACCCTACTACTACTTCAGGGACAATGCCTTAATCCCAGTATTCAAGTACTCCAGGGAGAATGTATTAGTTCCAGTACTCAATTAGTCAAGTACTCGATGGAGGAGGTATTAGTTCCAGTACTCAATGGAGGTGGTATTAGTTCCCATACTCAATGGAGGTGGTATTAGTTCCAGTACTCAATAAAGGAGGTATTAGTTCCAGTACTCATGTAGGAGGTATTAGTAACAGTACTCAATGGAGGAGGCATTAGTTCCAGGACCCAATGGAGGATGTATTAGTTCCAGTACACAATGGAGGAGGTATTAGTTCAATCCAGTACTCAATGGAGGAGGTATTAGTTCCAGTACTCAATGGAGGAGGTATTAGTTCCAGTACTCAATGGAGGAGGTATTAGTTCCAGTACTCAATGGAGGAGGTATTAGTTCCAGTACACAATGGAAGAGGTATTAGTTCAATCCAGTACTCAATGGAGGAGGTATTAGTTCCAGTACTCAATGGAGGAGGTATTAGTTCCAGTACTCAATGGAGGAGGTATTAGTTTCAATACTCAATGGATGAGGTATTAGTTCAAGTACTCAATATAGGAGGTATTAGTTCCAATACACAATGGAGGAGGTATTAGTTCCAGTACTCAATGGAGGAGGTATTAGTTCCAGTACTCAATGGAGGAGGTATTAGTTCCAGTACACAATGGAGGAGGTATTAGTTCAATCCAGTACTCAATAGAGGAGGTATTAGTTCCAATACTCAATGGAGGAGGTGTCTTTTATATATTAATACATTTTATTAGATTTGCTCCACATATGGTATCTAATTATCCTTGATCTATGCGTCTAGCCATTGAGTTGTTAATCAACAACGCTAGATAGCGAGAAAAAGTTTATTCTATATGCAAAATGGAACGCCTAGTGGCAGTATATAGAACTGCACTGGAGCAATAACTGCAATGAGGTTCTCCGAGGAGAATATCTTCATTTAATTACCAATAGATTGTCTTAACCCTACTACTACTCCAGGGACAATGCCTTAATCCCAGTATTCAAGTACTCCAGGGAGAATGTATTAGTTCCAGTACGCAACAGAAGAGGTTATAGTTCAAGTACTCAATGTAGGAGGTATTACTTATAGTACTCAATGTAGGAGGTATTTGTTCCAGTACTCAAAGTATGAGGAATTAGTTCCAGTTCTCAATGGAAGATGAATTAGTTACATTTCTCAATGGGGGAGGAATTAGTTCCAGTACCGAATGATGCGGTCTTAGTACAATACTGAAAGGAGAATATCTAACTTCTACTGCTTCAGGAACAATGTATTTCTTTCAGTACTCAAAGGAGCAGCATGGCTTGGATAAATGGAATCTTAGTTCCAGTACTACTGGAAATATGTATTAGTCCCATTAATCAAGGGATAATGTTTCCAATACTACAGGCGTGGGATAATGTATTATTCCCTGTATCACAGTAAACTAGGTATTAGTTCCAGTACTCAATGGATGAGGTATTAGTTAAGTACTCAATGTAGGAGGTATTAGTTCCAGTACTCAATGGAGGAGGTATTAGTTTCAGTACTCAATGGATGAGGTATTAGTTCAAGTACTCAATATAGGAGGTATTAGTTCCAGTACACAATGGAGGAGGTATTAGTTCAAGTACTCAAAGAAGGAGGTATTAGATCCAGTACTCAATGGAGGAGGTATTAGTTCTAGTACTCAAACAATGTTTACTCGAACATGTTACAAGCAAAGTAATCCAATACTTAACCGTGCCAGCCTGTTACGTTAGGCAGCTAGTGCTATTATTGACCTTTCAAATATATTGGAAGTGTAAAGAAGGTTACTTACTAATATCACTGCTATATTATGGATAGCCAGTAATCGTCAAGCAACATGACCTTTCAATAAACAAATTGCTGTGTTTATGGATAGTCAGTATTCTTCCAAGTATCTTCATGCATGACCTTTAAATTATTGGTAGTGTATTAAATAATCTTATTTCGGTTCTAAAGATAGTTCATTATCTTAAATAATGTACACTTAATTTATTTTATAAGTAGAGAGTTTATAAGAATATAAATTAGCTCAAATTCGTTTAGAAATCATTACGAAGAGTTTATGAATATTTTTCTTCACCAAATTGCTCTTTTTATGTCGGTTGTCTGCTGTGGGTTGCGGGCTGTCGGTTGTGTACTGTGGTTGTTGGCTGTCTATTGTCGATTATCTACTGTCGGCTGTCGGTTGTCTACTGATGGTTGACTACTGTCGGTTGTTGGCTGCCTACTGTCGGTTATCGGCGTAACGTTTACCCTCGCCATTTATTCTGTTTAATAATTACACAACGTTCTGAAACATTTTGTTTATTTATGTGTCATAAACACCTTAAACATTTCGCACCAAATCGACACTGTGCGACAGCCTCATAAACTCAATTTTAGTGTTGACCAACTTCTTGTACTCGTAAAATACCAATCTTAGGCTCATACGAATAGCAATGGGTGCTGGCACCCTGTTTCAGTTTTCTGGTTTTGTTAGTTTAATTGACAGCTGTTGTAAACGTCCCAAATATACAAAACCTACTAAGCCTTTACATTATAATTGAGCTAGGCCTGAGTTGATGACAGTATTATAACGATGACAATAGGCCCTATAGATACGATATATTAATGATGTATTGTTTGGTATTACACTAACTGACTGAAAAGAGATAGAACTACTGTATAATAATATAATAATAATGTAGTACGTAACTCAAATAAACAATAAGTAGTGAAATGTTGTTCAGCTGACAAAATGTATCTGTGGGTATTTAATTTCGCGTTCCATAATGTTGATAATATGCTACTATTTCGAATATCGCACATCGAATCGTTCCCAACTTTTTTTTTCAACAACTAATTGATAAATAATTGCGTTAAAAATTTGCGTACCTGTTTGAAATTTTGAGATATTGGATGGTTATACACACACATATACATACATAACAACATCGTGTTTATGACGCCTAGTGGCAGTATATAGAACTGCACTGGAGCAATAATTATTGCAAAAAATTGCCATAACGACGAATTGCCATATGACTCGACTGCCAGTATTACCGCACTAAATTGTTAGATAAAGACCAAATGATTTCGGGTTTCAGTATATAACTGATAATGGTTATGTTAGATATATTGATAATGGTTGTGTTACATATATTGATAATGGTTGTGTTACATATATTGATAATGGTTGTGTTACATATATCACAGTAATTAAGTATAAAACATTGGAATGGCATGTCTTAAGATAGAATAACCAGTATATAAAGAGATGTATTCGATTAGTGCTGCAACATTAAATATTTAATATCTATAATTAAAATACCCCAAAACGACACCACAACATCAAACAACCACAGAAGACTTAATTTCATTCAACTTCATTTAACATGTTTTTTTTTCTTAGAAAAATTAAAAAACCACAAAGCTACCACAGCCCTGCTGTAGCAAAACAGCAGAACAAGAATAGGAAAGTGTGGGAATCCAGTGAAAAACAATGTATAATTAATACCCAAAGTTGTGTTCCACCCCAATAGAAATACAAGACTTGTATCGTAACCAATAAATCCTAGAAATATTAGCATTATAGAACGCGTATGGAACGAGTTCCACCCAGAACATCTACTGAAAATAAATCGTTCTATAGATAAAATAAAAAAGTTACCTAAAGTCCATATAAAAATATCCCAAGTGCCTCCGTGCCAAATATAAACGAAAGCAAAAGGGAAGATAAATTTCAACAAAATATTATCGAAGGGTTTACTTGTATATAATTTGAGCCAAATATATAAACCGGTGTCAAAGTATCTCCATGGTTCGGCGAATGAGACACTGCGCCATATACAAAAGGTAGTCGGTACGATTTCGATCCCTTGAAATACAGTAAATAATGGAGTTATGGAATATATAATGTAGTACTGCGAGTTAAATAGTTGTAGGGAATAGAAAGCTAATGCAGATACCGTGGATAGAGGTAGAACCTGTAACAACTGAGAACGTTTGGCTAAACTTTGTACATAAAGAAATTTGTGGCACAATTCTACAAGAAAATACACAAGTAAAATCTTAAGAATCTTCAAAACGTAATCATAAATATTTACGTTAACTTTAACTTTTTTTACAAAGTGTTTATAGGTTACTATGGGACCCGAATACAAATATGGAGCGTAAAACACGTAATATATAAACTTAGTAAATGTGAACATATCGGTGTTACAATAAAGATAGTCAGTTTGTACACAATCTAGACAATAACTTATACCCCTAGTGTACAGCAAAACAAATATAATCATTTCTAGATAACTGCTTGTGGACCCATAATCATCGCTTATAGGCACCACCCATTTCGGAAAATATTGTCTGAAAACTATGGTAAGTAATAGCAACAAACCTAACAGAAAATGGGGTATATTGGTTCGTGTTCTGAGTTTACTTAGCCCATAGTAAATGAGACAATGAATCGAAAAATACATTATAAGAGTCACAGATACAGTAACAAGATATAGTACAGTTATACCGTAAATAATAGATACCCATTCCTTTGTAGATGATTTTTCAGCGCAGACTCGATCGGATATATAGTTTGTGAACACCTGACCGCCAGATATTAACGCCAGGTAGACAATATAACTCTTCCAGAACAGCCATGTATAGTCTGGAATACTTTCAGCGACTCGCTGGGAACTGTTGAATAAACTGGTTGTCATAACAACCACACTTCCAAGTAGATACGTTAGACACACGTAAACGAGCCATTTGGGAGGTTTAATCATCACTGTTGCTATGTTATGTTATTTACAAAAATAACCAACACTCATATATAGAAACTGAGTATAAAATAAGCTACGGGATCATTAACAACTAATATAAACAAGCGGAAATCGCGCAAAGGTCCGCGTCTACTATCGCATCTGTCTCTGTCTCTTTGAATGGCTTACTACCAATCCTACAAAAAAAAACATTAACCGGAATGGGGGGATTGAACTCGGTACCTAGAGATTACAAGTCCCACGCTCTGCCAACTGAGCCACTGGGGCCATTTCAAGACTTAATACTAAAACCTAACGAGAAATTAACAACACCAACAGCAGCAACAACAACAACGGAGTGAATACTAGAGGTCTCGCTACGCGGACCTAAAAATATATACACAATGATACATCTGTCAATAAATAACCTTTATACTTAATGAATGCATATCCATATGTTTATAAACAGAGTATAGCCAACAGATACTGTAATACTCTAACATTATGCTGCCTTAGGATTCACTTGCTAAAAACAAATCGATAAGCAGCAGTAACTACAATGTAGTTCATGTACAGCATTATCATAAAAACACATAATGGGAACACGTTCGTGGGGCCTTCGCGCACACTTAAGACCATAAGCCTTTGCGTAGAGGTACAATTAACGGACCTAGTCATTCGCCCTCTAGCGGCCGACAGATGAACTATATAAGTCTATCGTATTTGTAGAATTTATAAACTGTTTATAGACTACATGTGTACCAAGTTTAGTTCCATTGCATCCTTGATTGACCGAATTATTAACGTTCAGATAATTTCTACGACGACGACGACGGACGGGTCCTCTAATTATACCCCTACGCTAATGCTCACCTGAACTTATGTGGCTCGCCCCACAATAAATCCTCATTACTGATAATGAATAATGGGTGATAACTGATAACTTCTACTGGAAAACTAATCACTTTTCAGTCTAACTAGGAAGGCGGCACGTTTCCTATCTTACTGTTTTACACTTTAACATGGTAGCAGAGCGTGTTGACGCTAAATAAACAGACAATAGGTAGGTAGTAGTGCCTACAACGTAACTAATATAATAATAATGGCTGAAAGTAGTACAAATGTTTCCGGTGGGCGGTCGTATAAAAATCCCCTTTGTTAGGTGATGGTTCGGATTATGTTAAGTGGCAACGGGAGTTAAAGATTTGGCAACTTGTTACTGATATAGAAAAGAGACGACAAGCCCCAGCTATATTGTTGTGTTTACCAAGGAAAGCTAAGGATAAAGCTTTAGAGGTACCCATTGAACAACTAAATGCAGATGACGGAGTTAAAACGTTACTTAGAAAACTCGATGAAGTTTATCTGAAGGATAAAATCGACTGTGCTTACGAAGCCTATTCGTTGTTTAAATATTTAAAGAAGAAAGATGTAGAGACTATTTTCGACTTTATCAATGAGTTTGAGAAACGGTATAACAAAGCCAAAGAATATGACATGACTATCGGGGATGGAGTTTTAGTTTTTGAGCTTTTAGATAAGGCGAATTTGTCAGATTCAGAGAGAAAAATGGCTCTAACAGCAGTAATAAAGGATTTAAAATACTACCAAGAAAGGAAGACAGCATTAAAACGTATCTTTGGGGAATCAAAGGTGATGTTTACAGGTGCTGATAGTGGGCGTACAACTGCGGTGCGTGTCAAGCAAGAGACTGAGGATACATTCCTTTGTGAGGATAATCATTATTTATATGAGGAAGGTTATTTGGAGGACTGTGATGATGAACAATCTGTTTATTTTACATCATGTGGGGTCGGTATATTAGAGGTAGGCCTAATTTTAGAAGTAGATCAGCTGGACGACCATCATATAATTCATATAATCGAGGACGTTTTGATTCTCGAGGTAGTAGTACCGGTACCAGTATCAGACGTGGTGGTGGTGGGTCGATCACATATGGTAGAGTATCTAATAATCCTGGGTATGCCGATGGTCAACAAATGTTGTGTCGAAGTTGTAAATCTCCACACCATTTTCAAAAAGACTGATAACTATCACCTAATCAACCTAATATATAATATAACCTAATAACTATCAAGATGGGGGTACCGGTATCGATAATGATGTATATATAACACTGTTTATTAAACCGGAAGAAGAACAATCGACATTTTATTCTAGAAACATTTAATCATGGTATATTGGATACTGGTTGTACTTCAACAGTATGTGGAGAAGAATGGTTGTCCGTTTATCTGGAATCTCTAGGTGAGTTTGCTAGCAATAATGTTATAGAGCAATATAGCAACACTAAATTTAGGTTTGGTGATGGTGAAAAGGTTGCTTCTAAGAAAAAGGTAACAATACCTGTGTTTATAGGTGAAAAATATTGCATGGTGGCAACAGATGTGGTAAACAAACATATACCGTTACTTTTGAGTAAACAATCACTAAAAAGAGCCAAGTGTGTTATCAATTTAGATAATGATACTGCTAACATACTTGATCAAGACATATTATTAAGAAAATCTACATCTGGTCATTATTGCATATTACTGACACCAAAGGAAAATTTTCCTTGTATTGAAAATGTCATTTTGTTCACTGAAAATTGTGTTAATGATGTTAAAAAGATGGCACTAAAATTACATAAGCAATTTGCACACCCTTCAGCTGACAGGCTATTAGGATTAATTAAGGATGCGGGGTTATCCAGCAAAGAGATTACTTGTGAGGTGAATAAAGTTACAGAGACATGTTCAGTGTGTAAGAAGTATAAGAAGCCAAAACCTAGGCCTGTTGTTGGATTTTCATTGGCCAAAGAGTTCAATGAAACTGTGGCGGGAGATCTGATTCAATGGGGCAATAAAACGTGGATTCTACATGTGATTGATCATATGACAAGGTTGACATGGTGGAAGGCATTCATGATTCCCAGAGTCATACCATCAGAGAGTCTGCAAAATTAACACTACCAAAGATTAATGATAAAATATCATTTCGTCTTAAAGGTGAAGATACTGGTGTCATGAAATTGTGCTTAGCAGAGCTGGAAAAGCAACAGGAAAGTACAGAAATTGCTTAAATGTACAATTTACTGGTCCTAAAGAAAGGCAGGATGATTGTGATAATTTTAACTTTGGTACTGACATTGACGAATGGACAGATAATAATACACCAGTTAGCGATGGTACTGAAGATGTTTATATAATAAATGGCAATGTTGTTAGTGATAAATATGCCTAAGCCAAGGTATACCAAGTACAGATGTGGGACCGGCATAATGTATATAAGGCTGTAGATGATGTAGGAGGTATTAGTTCCAGTACTCAATGGAGGAGGTATTAGTTCCAGTACTCAATGGAGGAGGTACCAGTTCCATTACTCTATGGAGAAGGTGTTATTACCAGTACTTATATATATAGGAGGTATTAGTTGAAGTACTCAATGGAGGAGATATTATGTCCAGTACTCAATGGAGAGGTATTAGTTCCAGCACTCATGTAGGAGGTACTAGTTCCAGTACTCTATGGAGAAGGTATTATTACCAGTACTTATATATATAGGGGGTATTAGTTGAAGTACTCAATGGAGGAGATATTAGGTCCACTACTCAATGGAGAGGTATTATTTCCAGTACTCAATGGAGGAGGTATTAGTTCCAATACTCATGTAGGAGGTACTAGTTCCAGTACTCAATGTAGGAGGTATTAGTTTGAGTAGTTAGGTTGTGCCAGTGTGTCGCGATTTTCTGCTTCCAACGTCTTTTCGTGTCCCACTGGGGGATTTCCCTCCATCAGGCACAACGAGATTCGCGATTTTGTTGCCAACTCGCTGACTGAGGTTGCCTACATCGTTGCTGTCGAACCGCTGCTAAAGACATTATCCGGCGAAACCTTCTCGCATCGTACAACGTCCACGGACCAGCAGGCGAGACTGGATGTCTCGGTGAGCGGCTTCTGGGGTAACCGATTCCAGCGGTCGTTCATTGACGTATCCGTATTCAACCCACTGGCAGCAACAAACGCCGCTATGACATTAGAATCGGCACATCGCCATCACAAGAATCGGAAGATTCTGAAGTATGAGGAGAGAATCAGGGAAGTTGAACACTCAACTTTCACTCCCCTCATATTTTCAGTGTTTAGTGGGATGGCGCCACCTGCTCGCCAGTTTTTCAAGAGACTCGCCCTGAAGCTGGCTGATAAGCGCGACTTTCGGTATTCCGAGTGTGTGTCGTGGGTATGGCGATAAGTTAACTTCACGCTGTTGTGCAGGTCTGCCTCGAAACGCCCAGTACAGTGTTCTGTCGCCGATGTATCCATCCGTCTGGCAAACGCAGACACAGAACCGCAGTTGTGATGGTGGTGGGTATTGCTACTGCACTACTTTTAAAAATCCCTCCATTTGTTTCTATCCTATAATTACAGTCAGCTGGTGGTGGGTTTTTTATGATATTTGTAAGATGTGTTTTTTAAATTTGAAAGGTTTTTATACTTTAAGTAAATAAATGAGTAAATGGGTTAAAAAAGTTCCAGTAATCAATGGAGGAGATATTATTAGGTCCAGTACCAGTACTCAATGGAGGAGGTATTAGTTCCAGCACTCAATGGAGGAGGTATTATTTCCAGTACTCGTGTAGGAGGTATTAGTTCCAGTACTCACTGGAGGAGGAGGAGGTACCAGTTCCAGTACTCTATGGAGAAGGTATTATTACCAGTATTAGTTTAAGTACCGGTACTCAATGTAGGAGGTATTAGACCCAGTACTGAATGATGCAGTGTTAGTACAATACTGAAAGTAGAATGTCTAAACTCTACTACTTCGGGGTCAATGTATTTCTCTCAGTACGCGAAGGAGCACATGGCTTTAGTCACATTACTGTGACCAATGGAGGTCTTAGTTCCAGTACTGCTGGAACAATGTATGTATTAGTCCCATTAATCAAGGGATAATGTTTCCAATACTACAGGCGTGGGAGAATGTCTTATTCCCTGTATCACAGTAAACGAATACTTTTAGCCCTTTTGCGAACTTGATCCACCGCTGGTTATCTTATTATCCTTGATCTATGCGTCTAGCCATTGAGTTGTTAATCCACAACGCTAGATAGCGAGAAAAAGTTTATTCTATGAGCAAAAGGGAACGCCTAGTGGCAGTATATAGAACTGCACTGGAGCAATAACTGCAATAAGATTTCTACATTTATGATAAATATTGGGGAAATTATTATCAAAAGCATTATTACCTTTAGGGGAGAATTTGTGATACCCAGGTAATTATGTGGTTGTGGTCAGGATTTTATTGCAAAAATAATCCTAGACATAGCCAAATTCGTCCCGTGATGTTAATAACATCCCTTTTAATGATAGCCAGTAATATATCCTGTTTGGAGGTACTTTTTACTTTTTGGAGTGTGCTTTAAATAAACTTAAATATTTCGTAAGACGACATGCATAAATAAACTATACATGCATAAACGACACAAATAAACTAACTACCTATGCATGGGAATCATTCTTAAGTGGGGTTGCGTCCAATGCCTTGGCGAATTAATATATCCGCCTCAATGTTAAGTTCTCAATTTAGGGAAAGGAGCAGGTCACAGTGGCACGTTCAACCAAAACAATAAACTAAGCACATTAAAACAGGTTACAGTTTTATTTTTGAGAATAATCAGCTGTTATTTGCAGTCGAATTTCCCATATGGAGAGGGATGAATTTGTATTACGTCCAGTTTCCCCCCCCCCCCCCCCCCCCCCCCCCCCCCCTATCTGATTTCTATATAGTATGGGATGGGATGCGGGATGTCCCAGTATGAAATTAAATAATATATTCAATTATTCCCAAAAGGGTCGGATCTGAAATGGAAAAAAAAACAAATAAAACAATAAGTAAAAAAATAATAAAATAAAAAAAAACATATATATATAAAAAACAAAAAAAAAACCGCTTTGCTGATTTTGAAAAAAAATCAATGTTTTTTCAAACCCTGGTTGTGATATTGAATGATGAAATATTTTTAGTAGTAACATGATGGAATGCTACATATAGAGAATCCCTATATAGCAATAATAATAATAATATTTATAAGTTCAACATTTAAACAAGGTATATAAATAAATA